>OZ010736.1:190845915-190905915 GCA_963932295.1 Tipula lateralis | reverse complement strand
GTTAATGCCCACATCCATCTCCTAAGACCTTACGTTGTCGCCACACTGAGTGCACCTGTATAGTATCAAAAAAAAATAATAATAACAAATGTCGATGTTGGGCTTAAGCCAGTATTTTAACCATTTTTGTATGTTCCATGCAAAAAAAATACTGGGAGATACCACCGAAAGAGGTACCAGAAGCCGTAAAAAGGATAAATAGCCACAATTCCGGCGGAGAGCATACATCGGAAAAAATATAATACAAAAAAAAATAGATGGCAGTTATGGGTGCGGCAGAAAATGTGCCAAGTCATTTCGAGTCACAGCTCGAGATTTTCGAAATGTTTCGAGATTTTTTTTCTTCTTTCGTGTGGATGTGCACATTTGTTTGCGTTTTTTTTGTATTAAATAAAATATATTTGCTGTGGTAAAAAAAAAAGACTACAATAGTCAAATTATTTGTGAACTGTGTTTGGAGTGTGATAATAGCCCCAATAAATAAGACGATAAATACGTTTATTAACTTCTGTGATAGTTTATTGGAGTCAGTATATGAATACATATTAACCCTAAGTAGCAGACAGTGATGGTGTTAATGTGCTAGACAACGTGTCAGTAGAGAAGTACACGTAGAACTGCAATACAGGTGAGCCTTCCATTAACTTAGCTTTCTCACATTCTGACTCCTGATCCCAAATCATCTTTCTGATCCGCACAATCACCTTGATATAATTCAAGTTGCTCGGTGGTTTTTGGATACCCCGCCCGAGTTCACTCGCTCATATACAAGGGCAAAGCCGGACATACGTGCTGGTAGACTGGCTTCCAACTTCGAGTTTTTTTTAGTTATCTACCCAAACCACAATCAACGCGGAACAGCACGTTACATCATTTGCTTCTAAAGTTTACCAAATATGGGCATCATAAAGTAAAATTTGATCTCCTCATGAGTACAAGCAGTGTGACTGAAAAAAGTTTTGTTTTAATCGTATTTTGTGGTAACAAAAAAGTGTCATAGGAACATGGGATTCATAATCGGTTTTGGGAAAATTCACAGTAGCAGTCCTTCAAGTCAAAACTGCCAATTGATAGTAAATGGTACATGGGTGTTTGTAAAAATAATTGAAAAGATTCCAAAGCACAATGGAAAAAGATCGATAAATAATGACCAAATCTATGACAATGAGTTTGCGGATACCTTTATTTCAGTCAAAGCTTCCAGAGGATGTCTACAGGGAGGTGTGCCGTCACCCATGTTGTGGCTTCTGGTAATTGATGAACTTCTTGTACTTCTTCGTAAGTCCAGTTTTATCGCTCGTAAAGTTATGCAGATGATCTGGTTCTGACAGTTTCAGGCAAGCACCTGAATGTCTTATCAGATTATCCTCAAAATGCTATATTTTATCTACAAGTTTCTGGTTTTACCAATGCTAACTTATGCATCTGTTGTTTGGTGGCCAGTGGTTCAAGTTAAATCTTCAATTGGCAAATTCAACTATTTGCAAAATATCGCTTGTCGAGCTGTAACGGGAGCCATGTCGTCAACTCCGTTCCTGGCTATGGAGCTCATGCTCTCCCCACAGTTACAATCCTTCATTTTAGGCACAGCTTGTTCGGCTTCTTTTCGCTTGAGGAATGCTGGGGCATGGAATGCTTTTGGCACTACTTCAGGTCATAGATCAATTCTTAACGAATTTAAACGAGCTATACGAGAAATCGAAATAGTTACTGATTGGGTTCTGCCTGTTTTTAATTTCCACTGATCACATGAGGTGGTTTATCCATCCAGAAATATGTGGTTTTCACCAGACTTGCTCAAACAGATATCCGTATCTCTTTTATTCTTTTCAGATGGCTCTGTCTCTGAACAGGGTGCTGGCTTTGGTTAGTACTATCCATCGCATGATTTGAGAATATCTGGCAGTTTAGAGTCTTACTGTACTATTCATCAAGCGGAATTAATTGCGGTTACTCACTGCGTGTTTTCAGCTTTTAATCTCGCTGCCGACGACAAAGAGATCATATTTTGTACGGAAAGTAAAACAGTCCTCAACTCATTAAACAACTCTCTTACCAGCTCTAAACTGGTAGGTGATTGTAAAAAATTGCTAAACCGACTTGGTTGTATTTATAAAGTAATGGTCATGTGGGTTCCTGCTCATTGTGACATTAATGGCAACGAAGTTGCAGACAGTTTGGCTAAAACTGATTCTCGCTTATTCTTCGTAGGCCCTGAACCAGCAGCTCCTATACCTATTCACATAGTGAAACAAACAATTAAAACTGTTGCTTTATCGAATCTAAAGCTGACGTGGTCATTCACCCCTTCTTGCCGCAAGGCGAAATACTTTGTAAGGGGGCCAAATCCGAAGCTGACTAAATACGTTCTTTCTTTGAAAAAGGACAATTTGAGAATTTTGGTTTCTTTACTTACTGGCCATGGCCGTTTCAAAAGTGATCTTCATCGCATGAGACTTGCCAGTCATTCCGTACGCGACGAATGTCTTGAGGAGGTTGATGACGCTTGTGTTCAATTCCAAGATTATTCCTGTAAATCAATTATCGTCTCTGCCCTGGTTCAAACTTCTCCAGTTTGCTAAGGGTGCAGAGCGCGCATGTACGCTTTGATAAATCCTATAGGTTTGCACCTAGGTGGCATTGAATGCGGACCTCTAACGGTTCCAGCCAATGTTAATAATAATAATGCTCATGATATCAATATCATTTTCTGTAATTGGGATCAGTAGATTATTATTATCTTCTCCGTCGCAATTAAACTAAATAAAACAAACCAACGCAATGAAAATTTTTATAAAACAAGCGCGTGTATAGCTATAGGGCGAAACTACGTAAAACCTTCTGCACATTGCACAGCTCCATGCCAGCCTATATAGTACTGACGGAAGCTGGGTTGGCCAATGAGTTTTTCATTAGAACTGGGGGTTATTAATGTTTTCACAGATGGCGAAAAATCCATTTTGCATCCTGCCGCAGCTTTTACCACTGTGCCATTTGGTTGGTCAACACATTGAAAAATTTGGAAAGATATTGAATGTAACTATAGTTCTATAGAGCACAAATTTACCTTCTCTTTACGTGCCTCACATGCCTACATCAAAATTTGTTAGCATAACGTGATCTAATTTATTTGAAACCTTGAACAGAATAATGGTACAAGCACTATCCATACTTCAGCGTTTTCTACCCCACTACCCCCTTTGCGGTTATGTTATAAATGATTGTTACGTAATTGATCGCTGAAAATGTACTGTAACATATTTATATATCATATCTTACAAGTATCAAGAAGATAAATTATGTTTTATAATAATAATTCTTAGCGTTGTACCACAGATACACGGAGAAGATGTATAAACGACGACAGGCGCAAGTAAAAAAAAACGAATTCTAATCAAAGTAATAAATCACTATAAAGAAAAGAACACAGAATAAATAAAATTGGAAAATTAAGGAAATTAGAAATTGTTTTCTTTACTTCCCATCTTTATGTGTACACAACATATCCTCGAACAACACACACTTGGATATGTGTACATCTACAATATCGTAGACATTGTACTCGTATATATTATGTATAGAGACGCGTACATAATTTAATGACTCGACATAAAAAAAAATTTGATGACAGTCCCAACGATAATTGGTATAAAAGCTTTTTCAACACATACATACATACATACATACATACGTTCGTTTTCTACTGTAAAGAAGTTAAAAATCTATAATTCATCTTGCAAAGCCGTAATAAAATTCGATTTGATTGTTAATTCGATTAATCTCTCCTCTTGCTATAAACATACATGTACATATATGTATACATGTTTATAGTGGATTAAATAAAATATACAAAGTTTGTAGAGCTTTTCAATATGTTGTTATGAAAACGGATACGAGGCATGAGGGAACTTGTTGCTGGTGAATAGCATGAAAGAAATTTATATATAAACGAAGACATAAATCACTAAATATATACGGGATGATGCTCTTAAGTGGGAAAATTCGTTTTATAGTTGCGACTAGTTTATGATAATTGTTGGATAAGATTTTGAATAAATAAACGGATTCGGCCATTAACTTTTGATTTGTAGCACTTAAGATTTTCTCACCATCTTATTCATAAGTAGGTTTACATAATGATATCACGGGAACTTCACAAAAAAGTTTATTAATTAGATATTAATGAGTTTGGAATTCGACAACCGGAAAATATATTCCATTCTACGTGAATACGGAAAAATTTCAAATCGTTTCGAATTTCATAATCATATATGTCATAATCATATATGTGTATCATACAGTCGTCGTTATCCAATCGTTTGGTATTTCACAATTGTGTAGGTGGAGCATCCTTTCGAATCGAATCCATAAAAATTATTCAATTAAATTTAATAAGAAAAAATAATTGCCGATGATAGAATATAAATTTTCCTAATCATGAGCTTTAAAAAGCTTTAAAAGTGGATATATATTAACAAGAACTGAAGATTTGTTTTGAGTACATGTTTCTCTTTAGTTTGGTTTATAGACGTGTCTTGAGTAATTGCACCAATTAATGTTGCAAGTATACAGCGTAAATTGTTGAATTGAGCTTGAACAAATATTAAAAGCTTTAAATTTCATAAGTGATTTTTTCCTGATACAAGAACTGAAAACTTAAATATTGAACAACTGTGTGAAACCGAACACAAAATTATGTTGCATAAAGCTCACTATACAGCTTGCGTCGAGATGTGAGAGAACGTATGACCAACCGAAGGTTGTGATATTAAAATTTACATTGTGTTACACACCAAAATGCTTAATTGACGATTGAGGGTTGGGAAATTTTTTATTGGATTAAAGTTCGGATGGTTTAAATGTGTATAACGAAAGAGGGTTGTTGTGGCTCAGAAAAAGAAAACCAAATTGTAAATTTAACGATGTCAGTCTATCAACACCTAGGTCCGATTCAACTCTATGGATGAGCTTGTGGAATCGATTATGGTACTAGATTATCTTTTACGTTTATGTTACAAATTAACTACGACCATGTCCATGTTAGCTGCAATGTTTGTGAGCGTTGCACTTTATGGAAATTCAAAGGTTATATTATTCGATGAGCCAACGTCCGGGGTGGATCCTGCCACTCGCCGTGCACTTTGAGATTTACTCCAAAAAAAGAAGAAAGGGCGAACAATATTACTATCGACACATTTCATTGATGAAGCAGATATTTTAGGTGATCGAGTTGCTAGCATGTCCGATTGTGAATTTTAAGCATCTGTATCATCGTTTTTCTTAAAGTAACAATTTGTAATTGGTTATAATTTGATGTGTGTCAAAGGCCCCACCAACAATGTGGATGGTATAAATGAGCTCCAGAAATATATTCCAGGCATTAAATGTCATACAAATGTCGGATTGAAACTGTGAAACGAACTGTCTGAAGAATACAATAATAAATTTGATCTTAAGTTTCGAAATTTGGAAAAAAATCATCAAGACTTGGACTGATTGGGTATAGGGTATATTAATAATAAGTTCATTTTCACCGGGCAATGGCTACTCTGAAAATATTGTTTTTGCTCCATCCAAACACAATTACAATGCTGGAAAGTGAAGTTGTTCATAATACCGAGACTGAACTGAAAATTCATTAGTCGATTGTTTTAAAAGACTATTTCACGATCTTCAATAACTTCACGGAGTATGAATGATTATATTCTCGAAGTGAACAATTTTAAGTTAGATAAATTCCCACTACATTATTCGCATAACAATAACAGCCGTCGAACTGTAATAATTGGATTCAAATTGATGTAAATTTTGAACACAACATTTGAAACGTGTGTGTAAAATAATTTGTTTCTGCAATCAGTTCGCCAAATGAAGATGGTTATTTAATCTGTGAAGTAGGTTGAGCTACCAAACACTTCAATGCATGTCATTGTACCCTCCTACTCGATATGGCTTGACTTTAATGGTATAATTAAATTTGCCATATCGG
This sequence comes from Tipula lateralis, assembly GCA_963932295.1. Taxonomy (NCBI): domain Eukaryota; kingdom Metazoa; phylum Arthropoda; class Insecta; order Diptera; family Tipulidae; genus Tipula; species Tipula lateralis. Next base: position 190,899,926 of record OZ010736.1, on the reverse strand, counting down.
TTATGTACATGCATATGACTTGAGCACCATCCATTTTAAGGGCTAGTTGCTTCGGCAGGTGAGTTGTTACACATTCCATAACGGGTTACAACTTCCATGTCCACCATCGTGCTGTCTTAAGCAAGCAACACCTTTCATGGTATCTGAATGAGTCATTAATTTTGGCGCCGTAACATAACGTTTGGTTCATCCCACAGCGCCAGTTCTGCTTACCAAAAGTGGCCCACTAGGCACAATATATCATTAAAGAACCTCTCAGGACTTCAATCAAGAAAGTCGAGAATCTTACCCATTTAAAGTTTGAGAATAGGTTGAGGTCGTTTCGGCCCCAATTTTTCTAATCATTCGCTTTACCAGATAAGACTATTTTCCCAAATATTAATATGCACCAGCTATCTTGAGGGAAACTTCGGAGGGAACCAGCTACTAGATGGTTCGATTGGTCTTTCGCCCCTATACCCGATTCTGACAATCGATTTGCATGTCAGAACTGGTACCATCCTCCATCAGGGTTTCCCCTGACTTCGACTCGATCAGGTATAGTTCACCATCTTTCGGATAACAGTATATACGCTTACAGTACGCTTTAACTCATAAAACATAAGCAATATGAGTGGATTAAAACGCCCATGGATGAAGATGCAATCATATAAATCCCATATATTAGTTACGTTAATTATGCCTTTAGGCTTTAAAGCCCAATGACTCGCACATATACTAGACTCCTTGGTCCGTTATTCATAGCTTTTTGATTTTGAAAAAAAATTATTTTCAAGGCAGTATTGACTGTGATCTTCGTAGTAGGTTCAAATAAAACCAAGCTTAAAATGTTAAAGACTTTCAACTTATTCAAATCGAGAGATTTAAGATTTTAAGTTGCCCTACATTATTGGTATGAGTTACAAATGTGGATTATAAAAAGCAATGAGAAGGTAAACCCTGGCATCTCCACCCTAAACAGCAATACACTTATATAAGCAATAAGCCATAATCATACTAGAAAGATTCTTCATTCATGCTCTAGCCTATAAGAGACGAAAGTAGGATTTTAGAATAATATAATCCTACAGATCGCAATCTTTTGTAATCCATTGAAAAAAAAACATATCCCGAAGTGATACTGCAATCCTAGCTGTGCATCGAAATCCTGCGATAGCAACAAGAATTCTACAAGAACATTTAAACAAAATCGAAGAATGGCTAACAAAATGGAGAATTAAGGCCAATGAACATAAATTTGCGCACATTAAATTCACACTCCGTAAACTAACCAGTCCACCTGTCGGAAGACTCACAAAAATGCGTTAAACTAAATTGGTTAATTGGAAAACACTCAAAGTTAAGTCTAGACTGTAAGCTCTTGCTGTACAAAACGATACTTAAGCCTCTGGAGATATGGTATTTCGCTGTGGGGCTTCATATGTGTTTCCAACATAATAAAACTGGTAAGAATGCAGTTACAAATTCTTGAACAATGGTAAACGCATCCTAGTATGTATGCAATGCAAACCTTCGTCGAGATTTACTCATCGAAACTGTCACTTATACAATTCATCAGTACATCAATTTAATACCAGTTAAAATTAGTTTGGGACTCCAATGAATAAGCCAAGGTACTCTTAAATAGGCGATCTAGCAAGGTAATTTAGAGATTACCGAGTGCACGTTAATTTTAAGAACTAACATTTGATTACAGCCTGTTAGTTTCCTATGTAGGAAAGATTCAACAAAAATGGGCATACGCAGTAAAATATTAAGAAAACTATCCCAAGGAAAATAGATGAGTAAGATGACCACGTAGTCTTACCTTACTCATTGAATACGAGGTTCCGATTAGTGTTGGTTATCCCTAATGTCACTCCCATTGATATTTGTCAGGTTATTTAGGAGGGATGCAAGTATATAATTGTTTCTCCTCCTTTTACACCTTCCCAGTAATGACAAATGACAGTATAACTGTGTGGGGGCACTAGGTCAGCTCGTTTGTTTAGTTATGATGCTCCGTTCTGTAACCATGACTATAGACTTATCTTATATCTCCGTTGTCCGGACCTATAGACCTTTTGTTTTGATCAGATTTGCCTATAGTTATTACACACGAGTTGGTATTTCAATGAAAATAAAAATGTTTGGCAAAAGACAACTTGCCCTGATAACTTAGTTTTTGACCTGCCTTTTGATTTTCAGCTGTACTGAAGAACCCTGACATGTAGATGATATACTGATCTGCCATCTCGTTTATTGCTACCTTCATCATAGGAAAATATACAGGAAGCGTTTTAATTGAAACTTGACTGTAAAATAAAAATATCTCTAGCGGAAACGCTGCACTAGTCGAAGAAACGAAATGAGAAGTGTACTTTCAAAGCCTCACAGAAAACCATACACCCGATTCGACATAATATGTAATTTAACTAAAAAATGATGGATCTATGCAATGCAATCTTTGTAAATTAGAGATTTACCATAGCAATATACTATCCACAGGGATCTCTCTAACCCATATAACAGTTTCACACAAACTTCACAAATACCCTAAAGTCTAATCTTATAAGCCAAACCTTCGGATTTGGTACAAAACTGATGTCAGTCACTTTTGTGTCAAATTCGAACCATGGGCCGGCCATTTGGGAAGTTTACGGGTCGTTTCGTCTCCACAACCGTAAACTTCACAAATGGCCTATGGTCAGATTTTATAAGCCAACTTCGGGTTTTGCACGTAACTGATGCCATTCAGTTAGAGTTTTTGGCAACTAATTAACTCTTGTGGTCGACTAACGTCACAAATAAGAAATTTCAGTATCAATCAAAACTGATCGAGGACAAGCCATTCTATAGTGACTTATCTAGAATGTTACAAAGCAAGCCACAACGCAAACGAGAGTATATGTGAAATGTTGTGTCTTGCGAAACCATGAGGTCCTAGACAATCGGAGATACAGGGTAAACAGAACAATCAAATCTGTTACTGCCTATCATATCCATTTGAGAATAAACATCATAACCTAGCACATTATGACCAAAGCACCCGGACTATCTCATCTCGTTTCAAATCATACACAGTCGTCTTTATACAAATTACATTTCCTCACGCATGATTACCATACAAAAATGATTTAATCTAATCAATCATCTCTGCGGTTCTATCTCGCTCTTCGATAAATAAATATTTATTTATAAATCGATTCGAAAAACCACTAAACCATATTCGATATCCATTCAACATACTTATGTTAATCAAAATATAAATCGTAAGAAAATCATATTTTTTATGAATTTTTGATTACTTCATGCCCGAAAATAAATTTATGTCGTATTGATTTTTCCAATACTGTGAACAAACAAAATCATCTCAAATAAGCAACAAAAATAAATGAAAATATTTGGTTTTTCCGGGAATGATATATGGATGCCTAACGAACCTAAATGGGAGGAACGGAATATATACTGTATATGTTAGATCTTGATAGCAAAAATATATGAATGCGGGCAATGGGAGATGATAATTACCGACGTTTTTAATTATAAATTCAAATTACGCGATAAAAATTTATTGAATATTATGGACCACCAATTTATCGGGTATATATGTGTATACGAACGTAATACGCGTGTAGAGATTACGGGATGAATTCGTTCAGTATATTTTTGGTCCAAAATTAGACTAAATAGGATAATCCTTAATTTATGTACTTGTATATGCGGCACTGTACATATACAAAATAAATTAATATGTCGGATTACGTAACATAATTTAAATCGTTGATTAGCAATTTGTGCTGTGAGAGAAATCAAGCTTAACTCCATTTGTATGTACGAGAATATAATACCATATATATATATAGGAAATCTATGCTATATAGCCAACAAACCATAACAATTTTCGGATGTGATACGAATTCATAAGCAGTTCGAATTTAATATTCTCGTCTCTGGTATATACAATATATAGATGTACTCGTACAATAACAGACCGATACCGAGAGGAAAGTATCATGACAAGTTGATATAGGTTACATTAAATAACGAAAAATAAATTACGACCAGTTTAGAAAAAAATTAACTTTCGGTTTGTCCTGGCACACGATACAAAAAATATGAATAAATTAGTTGGTGAAAAAGTGTACAGTCTTGCGGATTTTTGTTTAACGACCGAATGGATTACGTACGATTTTTTTTTTCAAAATTAATGGTCGTAGGAAAGCGATTAAAAGCGATTAGTTAAGAATTAGAACACCAGAGCTGGAGATTTTACAATCCCCTTATATGTTTCAAATAATTCTGGAGAAAATCTATGATAAATCTTTTCTACTTGGACTCGTTAACAAAGAGCACGACATTAGCATCATCAACTTAACCTGGCTAACTTACAGATATTTTTCTGGAGGATATATCCCTGCTATCTATAGAAAAGGTATAAATAATTTACGGTCACAAGGTCTTGGGTGTACGGCTATAGGTCTGATTTACGTAGAACCATCAGCATTTGTGACGTGCGCGTTAGCAAATAAAAAATATTTATTTTTTTTGACACTATATTTCAATTCACTATATAACTATTTATATTCCTTTTTTTTAATGATCCCTTGATTTGGGCCGTCCTTTCCCCTTGCTCTTCCTCCACCTCCCAATTTAGCAGAGAATTTTGTTTTTATTTTTGGGCGCCAGCCTGCGCGCACGAATGTGGTTAGCTCTCTTCGGTTGGCTAGAGACCTTCGGGCTGGATGTAACAATTGGAGGGGGGAATTGTACTGTATTTCCACGTGTCCCTTTTCGTCTCTTTCTATCGCTCGTTCCAGAACGCCTCTCGTTGTCGAGCAAGCACCGCGATCGCTCGCGTTCCACTTGTCGATCTTCTCCACGTGACTCTTGACTTCACCTTCACCGACAACGTGATTCACCGCTGCTTGGGTTATCCTCTTATTTTTTCTTTTCTTGCACTTTTCACTTTATTTTTACACTTTAATTTATTTTGTATGTTTCCCTGTTGGATACTCCAGATATCTTCCAATCTCGTTTCCCGATTCTATCGCCTAACAACAATCAAGCAAAATGCCCTTTTTCGCCGACACGCATCACCTTTTATTACTTTCGACCTCTCACGGTACATCGAGCAATACGCTTTCTTCAGCTACGGTTGATGTCGAGATGTGACCAACTGGTTTGACTTTTGGCTGACGTATCAGTGTCACTGCCATGAGAAAAGTTTTATTCTACTTGTGGTGTTGTGTGGTGATTGTCATTTGTGTTTTTGATTACAGTGAATTTGTGTTTATATAATTTGTTCATGTAATCAGTGTTCGTTCTTTGTGATTATTATTTTCTGTGACTATTCATTGTAAAACGTTTCTTATATTATGTGTATTCGGCCGGCCAATGCACCTATGTATTTATCATATTTGTTCAATGTTCGATGTATGTGACATGTTTCGTTCATATTTTACAGGTTTGTACCTAAGGAAAGGACGGGATTCGATACATGGACCAAAGTATCCCCGATCAACCGGACACAGGTATGTAGCTTTTGTTCTGCCCTTTATGTTTGATTCTAATATTGTCTTTTCTATTTCAGACCCCGTTTCATATTGCATAGCTCCAAGTCAGCATATAGTACTGACATGGTCGATGGGACGACCCCTAGCTTCTATACTCAACAGGTGATCCAAATTGTGCACCTTTCAAACGATCGATGGTGAAAAATCCCTTTTTGCATCCTTCCCCAATCGGGATTCAAACCGGGACCTCCCACTGGGTGGTTCAATGAATCTCTTAGATTGAATGAAAAAATAATTTTGATTTGAAGATGGAGTGTTTTATTCTTTTAACGATGAAAAGGTATCAACAACCCACGAGGAATATTTTTGAATTTAGATTTCTGGACACATAATAAAATCTATAAAAAGAGCTTTAAATGGGCAGATTTCATTACACTGGCAGTGATTATCATTCTCACATCACTGCTACCTATGAGCCTTACAATATTTCATCTCCAATTTTTTTGCAAAGTATGTACAATTCCAAAAGATTAAAGAACCTAGAAAACAAATTCCGCCTCCTGTAGTACTTAGCAATGTGACAAATTACTCCGACATTAACAAGTCATTACAGGATAACAGCATCAATTTCCAAGCCAAATTGATGAACAACAAGCAACTGAAAATAAATGTAGTCACCGAGGCAGATTATAGAAATCTAACAGAATACCTAGCTAATGGAGAGACTACTCTTGAAGAGAATGAAGCCAATAATAGAAAGTAGAGACCTAATACCGGGTCACCAATTTGGGTTTAGATGCAAACATTCTACAATTGATCAGGTTCACAGAATAACAGACATTATAGAAAAGGCGTTAGAAGAAAAACAAATTTGTTCGACCTTATTTCTGGATGTGGCAGCAGCTTTCGATAAGGTATGGCACGAGGGTTTAATATATAAACTTAATGCTATGCTTCCGGGGCCATATATTGATCTTTTGAGATCATATTTATCTGAAAGGCTTTTTAGAGTAAGACAAGAAGATGAGTATTCTGAACTGAGAGAGATAAGGGCAGGTGTTCCACAAGGCAGCGTTCTAGGTCCAGTCCTTTACCTACTATATACAAGTGATATACCACAGCCCGACCACGTAAGCATAGCAACGTTTGCTGACGACACCGCGATACTATCAACAGAGCAAACTGTGGAAGAAGCGGCGAATAAACTTCAATGTGCAAGTGGTGAAATTCGCCAGTGGACCAAGCGATGGAAAATCAAACTCAATGAATTAAAATCTGCCCATGTCAACTTTACGAATAAATCATTGGTTAATCCGCCGACAATCAGCTTAAACGATGTGATGGTGCCGAACGTGAACTCTGCTAAATACTTGGGTATGACTCTGGATGTTAAACTTAAATGGAAAGAGCATGTGAAGAAGAAAAGAAAAGAGCTTGATCTTAAATATAGACAATTGTACTGGCTAATTGGGCGAAGGTCAAAATTTAGCATATGCAACAAAATACTGATTTACAATCAGGTTCTTAAGCCGATTTGGCTATATGGCATTCAGCTTTGGGGCTGTACTAAGAATACTAACATTAAACTTATACAAAAGTTCCAGAATAAGGTACTTCGGAGTATAGTCAATGCACCCTGGTACATTCGTAATAGTGATTTGCATCGTGATTTGGAGATTCCAGATATAAAACTCGAAATAAAACGATTTGCATCGAAGCATGAATCAAGACTAATGGAACATGTCAATGCGGAAGCCTCTCGGCTACTGGATAATGAACATTTGGTTAGGAGACTTAAAAGAACCAAACCCTTCGAGCTCGTTAGTATGTGAGCAGCTACCTACCAACGAACAGGCACTGTGCATCGCTGGATCTACAGTGACCACATTATATTTTAGTTTGTAAGAATTCAGATGTAAATTGATGGTTAGTCTGGAAAGACTAGTTTCAATAATATAATAATAAAATAAAATAAAATAAAAAAAAAAAAAAAAAAAAATCTCCAATTTTTTTTGAATATCTAATCTCAATTGATAACCCAATCCAGCACAAAAAGTTTCCGCCAGTGTAATCATCTGTAATTTTTTTTTATATTTTATTTCTATGCAATCTGTTTTGGGGCTTAAGGCCCTCCCACCTCTTCCACGGTTCACTTATTTACGTCCTTACCTTACTCTTTGCAGCCAAATTGAGGACGTACGGCTATAAGTCCGATTTCCCTTACCCCATCTGCACATTGCATAACTTCATGCCAGCCTATAGTACTGACATGGAAGATCGGTCGGCCCATGAACTCTGCACTCCAACAGGGGGTTATAGTTGTGTTCATTTACACCACCGATCGTATTCAAGTGGTGAAAAATCCCTTTTTCATCCCGCCCCTATCGGGATTCGAACCGGGTACCTCCCGCTCCAACTGCCGCAGTTTTAACCACTGCGCCACCTGGGCGGCCATCTGTCTTAACGAACGAAAAAAATGTAAATTACTGATCCAGTTATGTTATTGATAAGGATGCTGGGCATAAAGGTATTACTTCTATTCTGTTGATGAACAACACAAAAGTTAAGCCTAAATTTTTAGGTCGGCAGTTGATCAAAATCCAGAATTTATACTCATCTACTTTCCAAAAATCCACTTGTAGTTTCTGATTCTGTGACTTCTTCACTTCAGAAACTTACCTTTAGGCGATATATTGATTCTTTTATCGCTCCGACTTACATTATGTTTCGTTTTATCAAACTTAATTGTAAAGCATCCGTTTACACATTAATCGTTGTACATAAAGCTTCTGTTCGATTGTGGTGAGTGATCGCCTTCAAACAAAATCGAATTATTTATGCACTTCATCAACTGCCATCGCAGTAGATTATTGATTATGTTTATGTATCTTAAAAGGACTTGAGAACTGGTATGAGATACAGCTTAGAGACATATTCATAACTTGGAAAGTTTTTAACGATAATCAGTTGTGATATCAGCACACATCACAACCTAAAAATTATTTTATGCCATACAAAAAACATTTGTTGGAAGCTTTGCTTACTGCTTCACCTTGAAAAAAATGCAGCTCTAGCACGTGATTTGCTTGATGAGACCCACGATGGACATGCACCATTGAAAACTACCTGGCGAAGCATCAACATCTACAGTATCGCCACATCGTTTCGGAAAGAAGACAGAGTTTGACATTTGGTTGAACTTGAAAGGAATCTTGTTCTACAAACTGTCGAAATCGGACAAAACTGTCAATCGATAACGCTACTGACCACAACTTATCAATCTGAATCATGAATTGCCGGAAAAATGTCCAAAATAGGACACGAGAGACAAACGAGTGATATTGCAGGACACTATCAAATCTCTGATATGGAATCTGTCCTCTTGGATTATCACTTGTTCCGTTATGTGCCGAACGCTTGACAGAGCTGCACTTGGTCAGTTTCGAAATTTTATATCTCAATTCATTCATTTCATCCAATCTTACCAATACAATAAAGATATATGGATGTCTGATTTAAAATGGTATCAGACGCAGCGAGTATATCTACTTTTCGAGTACCAAAAGTTATTGATAAAATACTCGATTGAGTGTTCTCAACTTCAACACAACTGTTGAAGTTTCACACAAAAATTCAGTAATGCAGTGACTGTATTACTTGATCAGAAACTTTTTAAGTCATATTGTTGATCAGATAGCTTTCACTGAATCCAGCTGCTTAACAACTGCTTAGAATTTCTAATGTCGTTGTTAGAACAGTTCAAGTTTTTTCATGAATGGGAGTCATCACTCATCAACCCTGATCTTAGATCATCTCAAACGTGAAACTCTATGTACTGAGGTGGAATTCTGTAGCTTAACGCCTCAAACACTAATTAAGGCTTCCTTCTGCCTCATATATGTTTGCTATCACAGAAATTTTGAACGGGTGAAGGTAATTTAAGAGGTATTAAATTTACATGTGCGGTGAAAATGGTATCAGTAACAAACATTTTCAAAAGTGAGAAATAACTTGAATCGAAAAAGGACTGAGAAGGAGTTGTAAGGAGAAATGGTTGAGAGAAACTGAAGGATATACTTCACCTTGGTAGATTTTTGAGCTAAACTTCAGAATAAAAATTTGAATATTGTTTTCGTGGAAATAGAAAATTTGGTATTTATATTATGCTTTCAAGGAGAAGAAAACTTTTGGGACAGCTTTTTCTTGGAAATTTGGTAGATCATTGTAATCGCTATCCTAGTTAGCAATACAGATATAGAAGTTCTGAGAACACAACTCAAAACAGTACATCATTAAATCTGAAAACCAAAACATAAATGTTTTTCAAAATCGATGAATGAAGAATATGTTTACTGTATAAAGATACAAAATTACGATGCAAATTACACTCTTATATAGGATGAGCTCGGATCCCAGTCTCTATATATAACGATAAAACAAAGTTTAATTAAAATCTGTGACATTTTATATCAATTAATTGCGCATAATCAATTTGACATCATCTTATATATATTGTTGTGTACTCGCATCTCGTACCAACCACTCACACACACACACACCACCTACAATGACATTAGAAAATTTTTCCGCCGAAACGATGTAGGATGTTATTTTTCACAGTATATTTGAAATCATAAAACGAGTGGCGTGCAAATAAAAAAATTAAAATTTTTGCCCCAACCTAATCCCCTCACAGTTTTATGTACATACACGGTTTGTTGTTTGGATTTCATCAAATAATTTTTTTAATTTATTTTTCTTAATTTTTACATTTTGTTTTTGGGAGCGCAAAAAATAAGCGAAATATTCTCGCTTAAAATAATAATTATAATTAAAAAGGCAGCAAAATATCAAAATTATTTTGTGCGGGCGCACATAAATACAAAAACATAATATTATGTTGTATACGAGAGTTTTGTGTTAATTGAGTTTGAAAGACGCGTATACGATGGATATAATTAAAAACGGCCGGGTCACAATTTGTGTTACAGCATTTGTATAAAACGGATACAAGTTGAAAAACAGGCGCACAACAGTAAACCTCATTCAGGATTACAAAATCGTTATTGGATTGGAAATCAATTTAATTCAATTTATTTTTATTCGTTCGCCAAAATCACGTACACCACCACAAAAACCATTGCGTTTTATGGATACCCCATAACCACAAGTGATATATTCTTAGGTTTCCGATTTTGTGGTTGATATACTTATTTTGTTAATCGATTGCCTATTAAATATATATAGGTGTGTGTGTGTATTGTACACCGTACGAAAAATCCACCCACTCCAAATTTTGAAACACAAACATTTTAATATCCAACACCAAGCCGATTTCGGGATATAAAACATATTTTTCCCACAGTACGTACGTCTGTTCTTGACAAAAATTATTGGAAAATTAATTTTCGTTTGGAAAATATATTTTTTTTTATTACATTATGCTTCTCGAGTTTGGTGAAAAACCAACGCAAAGTAGAAAGTAGTTTGATATACCTACTCCAGTGACGTGCCTTAATCCGACTACACATTTTAAGAATTTATCGTCCATTAATATAAATCGTAATAGAATAGGTCACAGGACTTATAGTCAATTGTTTCTTCAAAATGATCTCAATTCTTTCGGTGACGAACATAATTGGCCGTTAATTTGAAAAAAGTTTAGGCCTACCTCATTTAACTATATAAAATAAGGCCTGAATAAAAAATACAATTTTTAATCATTTGAAGTCAATTAACTTATAATAACTATAAGGGAAATCGCGTTGATATTATGTGCCAACATGGTATAATACCGGAGCAGATTAAAAGATGGCACTAGTAGTAGTACATTTTTTAACTGCAGTTTTTTATACTCAACGAATTATTAACGAAACCAAAATTTAAAATCTAAAAAAAAATTAATTTTTAATAAATAATAATAATTAAATAAAACAAAATTTGTTTTTGTTAATTATGTCATTTCATTAAAAAGTTACTACGCGTGCCATCTATTGTTTTCGTTAAAACGTTTTGGTATGCCATCTAGAAATGTTTTCCGAAACTTTTATTTAACGAAATCATGCTATCGTTAGAATTTAATATGAACATTGACTCAATTTCCCTTACATATAGTATTATAAGTTATTTGTTTAAAGTGGACATTTGAAAAAACGGCTAAAGCTGCTAGTGAGAGAGCTAGCAGGTTTAGCAGTTATTTATTTATTACAATTGATTTGCAAATTATTTAGTAATTTATCTTGTATGATTAAAATTCACGATTGGACTTTACATAATTTTATTATAATTTTAGCCGTCTAGATTGGATCTAGTAGCTCAAGTGGTTTCTTCCTTCGAAACCTTCTCACTGGAGTTGTGTTGTCCAACATTCGGCGCATTTCTGTAGCATTCCACACGGTAGTGGCACAAAGCAACACACAAACACTCAATTCGGCAGATGGGAATGAGGCTACCTCTGGGATGGACTGTTATAAGTAACGAGTGTTAAGTCTAATACTCAATATTATTATTCCATCCAGTTACTTTACATTCCTTCTCCATTGAATCGCTATCCGTTCCAGTGACTCGCTGTTGTTCTGTCATTTTCGTTTTTGTCCTAAGGTCGCCAACTTAATTATATTCATTTATGAACTCACCGGCAACGAGAGTCTATTGGAACATAGATTGAGACACCGTCAAAAAGTAATATGATATATAGATGGCAGCATGGCGAGGGAATTCCACCACGTCGATGGGAAATTTCGATGACGTGGAAAATTGCAAAAAAAGAAGGGCGTGAGGTGGGCGTGAACAAGGCAGACCGAATATAAAGAGAAGTCACCAAAAAAAAAAGAAAAGATATATACAAAAGTTTTGGCGTAATTTTGATGGCCTAACTTTATAAAAACAAGAAACGGTATTACTCTGATACTATTAATTATTGTGCGTTTTGTTTTTGGTATATGGTTTGGCATTTGTTTCTGTGCTTGATGAGTCACAGCTCGAGTGGATAATAAACTGGAAGTGACAAATAACAAAAAAATTGAATAAAAAAAACGCAAGCTGGTAAAATAATAAGCGAGTGATCCAAAAAAAAAGGGTCAACCAAGACGCAGGCGTAGCAGTACCATTGTTGCGGTGTGGACAACGACACATGCGGATCACGACCAACAGCAAAGAAAACGGTGAGTCATCCTTCTTTCTAAATTTTTCCTTTTATTTTCATCTTATTCAATTTATAAATTTTCATTTGCTTCCCCCTCGTAAATTGGCATCTCAGCCTCGTTACATTGTATTGGTCGTCCTAGTGGTAGCTTTTATTTCCATACCAGGTAATCCCCCCTATCGAGTCAACCTGCTCATAGAGCTAAGCTGGGGACATTACGTGCCGGTAGAGTGGCGTCCAATTTGTGTTTTTTTACTTTTGTCTACCAAAGCTACCAATATAGTGTGTGTGGCACGTTACATTTCAGCGTTTTATGTTGTTTATGTTGACTAATCCGTTACATGTCCATCTTCAAATATATATGGATGTTGTCATTTCTCACGTACCACAGTGCATTAACTATTCCACCTAGGACTTTGCTTTGGAATGACTGGATAATGTTGACGTTTATTTGCTTTGTACAGCCTCAGATCTGAATACTGTGAGTCCATACAGGCTTAAGAATTTGCCGGTACAGTAGCTATTTATTATGTAAAATAGGCCCAGAACTTCTCCTCATAAGAGCTTCTTTCCATTTTAGTTTCGCGACAATTGTCATGCCTACCTATAGGTATTTCCCTGTGTTTGCATATAATATTTGCTGGGAATTCAGTTCTACTGGTATCCAATCAACGTTCTTATTGGTGTAATTTACATGAACACATTTTGCTTTATTCAGTTTGACTCGCCACCTTTTCGTCCAAGTGTTGACCATATCAGTCGCTCTTTGCAATTTGCTTGTTGATTCTTCTATGTCATCAGCAACTGCTAAGATGACCGTGTATCATCAGCAAACGTCAAGCTATAGTTGTCTATTGTTGGCATATCAGAGAAATATAGTATAAATACAGTTAGCCCCAGAACGCTACCTTGTAGAACTCCTGCTGATATTTTCTTTATTTCATAGTATTCACCATCTAGTTAAACACGGACGTATCGGTAAGCAACGTAAGGTTTTAGTATTTCAAAAAATTGCTTTGATAAATCTCGTTTTCATTTGTATTCCAAGCCTTAGTGCGAAACTTTATCGAAAGCCTATGCTGCATCCAAAAAAAGTACTAGAACAAACTTTCTGTTTTTTTCCAAGTACATCTTCAATTATTTTTGTAATTCGATGTACTTGCTCGATTGTGGAATGGTTTTGTCTAATGCCAAATTGTTGAGATGGAAAAAGATTTCTTTCTTCAATTATTGGTTCGAGTTGCTTAATAAGTAACTTCTTAAAATTGTTGGGAATAAGGAAATCGGTCTATACGAGTTTTTCTCATTTAATGATTTGTTTGGTTTGGGTATCATGATTACTTCAGCGACTTCCCATTTATTTGGAAGGTGTTTAAGTCTGAACACACTGCATTAATTATTTGGAGTAGCTTTCGTAGTCCTTCTACAGGCCGAGCTTATATTATTTGTCCTGTAATTAAATCAAATGCTGGTATTGATTTCCTCTTTTAATTCTTGCACTGTGACAGGAGCTAAATTATAGCTGTCCACTTTATGTACTGGTGGTATGTTTTCATCTACTGTTTGCCTAGGTAAAGCCTGGAATGTGTTTTCAAGGTGACTTGCAAATAATGTTACTTCTTGATTTGCGCTTATAGGCAAAGTTCTATCGCCGTGTCTAACTGAACGCATTTAAAGTTTAAGTGGCTTTAACACTTTTGTTGCTTTCCAAAGGATAAATACTTAAGACTCCTTAAGTATTTATTAATAGTTTCATTTTTGATTTCTTTAATTAGAAGCTTAAGTTTGTTGGACAATAAGTTTAGAGTAGTTTTATATTCAGGCGCTCGGTTCTTATGCCAAGCTTTTCTTTTTTTGTCATTTTGTTGCTACCAATTCCCTAACCTGCAAAAGATAACTAACACTATTGCTTGTTTTTCTTTTATTTGATGGTGACTACTCTACGCAGCTTGTTGTATTACGCTATTAAGTTGTTTTAGTTCTTCTTCTAGCTGTATCCAATTTGTAGTTGTCACTTGGAGATTAATATTATCCTTAATTAGCTTCTGACATTTAACTATCCTAAATAAGCTTCTTAGCTTTTGCAGTGAATGAGTTTATGTCGATTAAAATTAGCCCCCAAGTGTACAATCTTTTCAAATTGAAGATTTTTTTAATTTAAAATTATTCCCATATAACTCCATAAAAGTAGTTAGAATTTGAGTGCGGATCACAACGTTACGAGATTTCTAAGGCTCTACATAAACTTGTTGGTATTTTGGGATTAACTTGGTATTCATACAAAGTTTTTAGGTATAAAATTATGTGATAGTCAATGTACCTTCTTCGCTTATTATGAAGTGCTACTTGGCAGATGCGTGATGCTGTGTAACGTGCTCACTGTGTCGCGGTTGTGGCTTGGGTAGACAACAAAAAAAATAATTAAATTCCGTTGGGCGCCAGTCTACCAGCACGTGAGTCCGGCTTTGCTCCGTATATGAGCGAATGGACTCGGGCGGGGTACCTGCTGATACCACAAAAAAACCCACCACGCAACTCGTAGGTAATCAATCCGATGTGGGACAGAGGGAAAGTGTAGGATCGGAAAATAGTAAAGAGAAAAAAAGAGCCTAACGGGAAGTGGGATATGCACGGACAACTCATCTGTATCGCCGTCGTTCATCCGCTGCAGCCCATTAACCGTAATCACGTATGTGTCTCCCACGACAAACTGTCCTATACAAGCATGCACTTATTCACTTATACACTTATTCCTACCTTATAATTGTTTCCTCTTATTTGTGCTTTTTATTCTTCAAATAATTGCACAATCACACCAACAACAATGTCGCTCACGGTGTATATCAAAGTCCAATATCACCTTGCACTCTCACACCACCTTATTTTATTTTCAATCACTTTCAAAGTTTGCAGAGGCTTAAATTATCGTCTATTTTATTATTTTTCACCATCACTTAGCGACCAAAACAAATGCGAAAACTCAAAATTCCACCAAAAAACAAAAGAAACAAAAAAACACCGGAAACATTACAAATATATGTATATTTTGAATACAACATTTACATCTAGTTTAATTACACGATTCTTGATTTAAATGTGGATGCGGTTATAACTTATTCCACCGTCATCCAATGCAAGATCGTTCTTCTTTCTTTAATTTTATTTATTTTCGCCCGTCACTCTTGATGGTCCAAATTGTTCTCCCATCTTTTTTCCTCGTCACCTTCTTCGTTTTCTTGAAGCTCCTGGTTGGTAACCCGAAAAGTTTCCAACTCAGCGGATCGAGATTTCGCGAACTTCGAAACTCTCGAACGACGTTTCTCTCACCCATCTGTTCCACCATCTAGTCTTCTCTAGCTTAATCAAGACTCCGCCTAAATCTTGACCATCTCCTCGCCGCTACGGGCACCTCTCGTGGTCTCTCGCAGAATATCACATGAAATAAATAAATATACGAGATTACTTTGACTGCTAATCGACAACATTTGTATGGTTCTGTTTTTTGTTGTTGTTGTTGTTATATAGGTGAGCTTCGTATTTGGGTAAGGTAAAATATTGGAACGCGGATATCAACAACGGATGCCACCAATCGATTCCCCGTGGTGGCTTAATTTGCTCAACCGAGCCCACCCGGTGACGCTACAGCTGCTTAAACGCTTTTCCATCTATACTTAGTTTTAAGTGACCCGCACTTAAGGAACCCATGATGGGTATCTATATTTACTTTGAAGTGACCTGCATTTTAATATTATGCCTGCATTATTTTCACTCAAAAACTATCCCCGTTCTATCTTCCATTTAGCCTGTTCTTAACAGGTTTAAGTTTAACGCCAAGTAGTTCTTTTACCAGAACTATTCCTAAAAAGTAACGAGTAATATCAATTTGACTCAGACCTACTGATTTTCATTTACCACAAAGTATGTTTTGTTATAAGAAATAGGACTTTATGTTTAAAGTAAATTGTATACAGCTAAGGTGAACAATACCAATGAGTTCAAGTCACTGTCAAAATTTATAAATTTGGTGAGATTTATTGACAAAACAAATAATAGCATACATTAAAGCTTACCGTTGATGCTCACTAAAAATCGAATTGGTTCATTATTGTAAAATCTAATAAAATATATAAGGCTTAAAGGCTGTAAATAGTCCTTACCGCGTCTCAACTAGGGGAAAAAAAAGTTTAATATAAAGTGTAAGGATCACTACCGAAGAGGACTGAGGTGTAACTGAAATCCTCCCTAAGACGACTGTTGAGTAACAGAAGCCCAAAATCTCGGTGAGAAACAAACACAATCAAACTAAGCATGATATATGGATCGGTTCAACACTCATCTTTGATGAGTGCCAGGGAATTGCAATATTATGTTGAATATTATAGCCGAGGTACAAGTTCAACCGGAACCACTACGCTACATCTTACCAAGTATAGGATTGAATTGAAGCATGAAGTGGTACCTGCATACTACTGTTAGTTAAAATATCTAAAATTGTTAAATCTTACCTCATATGTAATAACGTTGGTAGATATTACTTAAACAGGACTACCTTTGATTAATCAGCTACAATATCTATTCCTTGACATTGGCACCCATTTTACTCGAACTATCTGAAGACGAAAATGGCAGAAAACAGAGTTCAACGAGATAGTGCTAAAAAATTTGCTATATTTTGTTTATGGCTTAGTGGATGAGTCCTTGGAGGTTCTCATACAATTTTAGAACTTTTAGAAGGAATATTGTTAGTTAGGGTTGCTTTTGTTAAACCATTTTGTAATACGTGCCACAAATGGCGTTAATAGCAATTAAAAACTCGTGTAGCAATGTGCTTCGTAATATATATAGTATTGATAAGTGATCCTTGAAAATAGTCTTCTCGTTCTGGACGTGCTTATTCCTTTCGATAAATAAATAAAACCAATTTACATGTTTTTCCCGAGTACAATGATACGTGACGCAAGGATTTCCATAAACTCTTGTAAAATACAGTTTTCCAACCCTTTCCTTGTTGTGACCAATAAAGTTTCTAGAGAATCATGACCTAATGACACATCACGTGATCTTTGTTCATCTCATATATATAAATATTAATTTTCGATTACGTTTAAAAATGGCATCAAATTTTCAAGGCGAGATACATATAAAAGCGGAAAAACGACATAACTTTTCCGCCGCGAATCTATATTTGTTGTTGTTACTGTATATGAGAGATGTACACGATAATATTTTTCATCTCAATAAAATACTTCATTATTTTTGTAACATTACCCTCGGAAAATGGGATAAAAATATGAAAAACGAAATAAGTTATCCACATACACACACAAATACACAAACATACGAGTACATAACAAAAATTGAGCCATCAAATTGCCAGTGGGTAATGTAATTGCATAACTCATGGAATGAACATTTGGATGATTGTTGGTTATTGCACATAACCACAGTTTTGCCAATATGGGCTCGTTAAATCCATAACTCACCAAAATATATATATTTATCACTATATACACTATATATTATATAACCCTTTAATGGACACACACATAATGTCCTAGAATGTGGGTTAAATTTATTCATTCGAATTAATGTGATGATAAATTTTCCAATTTCCCAACCAAAATAATAAAAAAAAATTTTTTTCCTCTCATAATGTTGAATTATTATTGAAAGCTGTTTCATTTTTCAAAGTGAGAGATTTTTTTGTTGTGGTATTTATGGTATAGTTTGGTCAAAAGATCAATTTTATGTTTTTCACTCGAACTATATACATACTCTCGTATTGAAGAGGAAAGTTGAAATAAAAAAAAGTTTTTCCGAAAAACTACTGAGACATCATTCAATGTGTTTACGAAAGTTTTTTTGTTTAAGTATAAATCATTAAGCTTATGAAAGTTTAATTTAGAAAATTATTGATTTCCCAAATCAACAGATTTATTTTCGGAATGGATTGTTGTGCCAGTCAATTTTTTGCCAGTCAAGCATTAACAACATTGACACGTATAGTAATTGATTATTTTTTTTGTTATAATACTGGGTAAAGGTAAAACGTTGCCAGAATCCGTGTTTGACTTGCATAACCGCTAATGTACCTCCCAATCAAGTATCGTCTTCAGAATCATTTGATATGACAGAATCAGACGATAGTCCGACTGTATAGCTTGATCCCTTTGTTCATATTATATATAGTGCTGTCCGGTCAAAATATGATCTAACTTTTAATTTGTCCATGTTCCGCTTATTTTATTTAATATAAGTTTCTCCCACTGCGATAATGGTACGACTCTCAACGTTTCGTATCCGGATTATTCAATTATCAGACACTCATCAAAATTAAAAAAACCATAGTTAAATCAAATTTATCACTTTATTTATTTCATTTATCACTTTATTTATTTCACCACTCCTCACTGGTTTTCACTTCACTTTTCACTTTAACACTTCACTGGTTAAAATCCGACCTGTCCAGTTCGCCGATTAAGAACTGCTTATATATACAAATCAGTTGGATTCTCGATCTTTCCATTCTTTCCAACAGTCGATATAGCAGTCAAGCTGCAATCGGCTATCATTATCTCTTGAGGCGATAATCTCAATCATAAAAATTATCCATGGTATTTGGTTAGATTCGTACCAACTTATATTTTTACCACTATTCGTATACCACATATTATAACTAATCAACCAGTGACATTTATAACGTTAATATTTTTCCAATTCTGTTACTCATAATGACTTTCATTATCGGTAACCATACTACCAAAAAAATCTTATAGTTTAGAAACCTGCACACCTTAATTGAAGTTGTTTGTCGTACAGCTTGAGTTAAAACAAATATTCGAATATATCATCGCGTTGTGTTGTCCTAAATGCTTTTACAGGAATAACCAAAGCTTATAGGAATAACTAAATCGGACCTCATTAAATTCAATATTGAACAAAGATTAATCAGAATCGGGCGATTAACTTCCAAACCATCCAGTCCATACGAAAAAGAAAAATTAGTAAAGAGCGGTTGTTTTGAGAATTTTGACAGAAATCAATTCAGCCTAATCTGTAATGACCTCTTTTAATAGCAACCGTAGTCACCACAAAATTTTCTAATGAAATAGGGATAGGTTGGGTTGGACTCTTGTGTGGAATGGATACAATTGGCCTATCATGTCGTTCATCAATTCGCAGAAGAAGTACAGATCGGGAAAGGTGTTGTATGTACGAAAAAACAACTTTGATTTAAAAGATTGTTGTGAGTCATAAACATTGTTGATGTTTTAATTCAGAGGACCAGCTACTGGAGGAGAACAGGTTCTTCACTCCTAGCCTGATTCCACTAAAATGCTTTATGTGGAATTGTGTACATCCGACTCTGACATACTGATTAGTAAAAATTGACAATGACGATTATAAATCCATTTATAACATTCAAGGATATTCACTAGCACAGTCTTAATCGAGCATTGAGCAACTCATAATTTAAACTTATCACTGACTCATTTAAGCCATTAAACCTTTACAAAATAAACGTTCGCATATTTCAATATTCGTATACTATGCTTATGCGCTTTTATACTGTCGCAATGAAATTGAACATCAATGATTCCTTGGTTTCGAGCTTACTTATATATGATAGCCGTTAAATAATGTAACCCCAATGCATGTTGTAAAATACGACTACATTTTGTTGGTTAAAAGTCCTGCCAAAGTTATCACATGCATGAAAGTGTTCCAATAAAAATTCGTTATTTCAACAATTATCACCTAAAAAAAGGGGTGACGTATCTTCACCCCTAATGAGCAAACAGCAATGACTGATCAAGTGATTTTGCCTATATACGCGATTTTTTTTCTATATATCGCAACTATTCAAATACAATAAGTGTGCATATAGTGACCTAATTATAATGCAATTAGTTCATATTATTAATCAAGTGACAATCACATTGACAATGAATATTTTTACAGTGTGTAAAATTGTATGTAATTACCGAGATGCGGTTTTCAGTTGCAGTGTAATTTGCTCCAAAACACTGTTGGGCGTGTAAATTACACGATGTAATTTACACGGTTTTTTTACATGTAAAAACGTGTTATTTACATAAGGTTATTTTTTACATTCTATATGTAAAATACTTAAAAAACGATTTTATGTCAAGAACTGACGCGCCATCTCTTATTTAATCTAAATGTAACTTAAACACCATCTGTTAAAAAATCTTCTTACTATTTTATGAATAGAATTTCTGAAAAAGTTAACTGTGTAGAATTTTTTCGACTTCATACTGAATGTCACAATAATTTTTGAAATCATTAACAGGTTTTTGTTAAAAATCATTTAAGCTGGCTCGGGTGAAGGCTTTCCAACTTATAACGCAAACTGCAAAACTCACTGATTTTGCAAATACTCATTTATCAATGTTAATTAATAATATGCATTGTGCAAAGCGAACGTTACTAAATTTTAGACATTTTAAAATAGATGGCACTGCGAATGATGTTGACTTCGTTTTTTATTTACATGTAATTTACGTTTCATGTAATTTACGCCATTTTTTACATTATCTACATCAAAAAATGTAAAAAACTTTTTTACATGTAAAATCCCGACAGTGCTCCAAAAACTATCACGCCAAATGTTTATCCATAAAACAGACATTGTCACAAGTGATAATATCGCATAAATGTCTTTGCCTGTTATTGTGATAACTGCTGCAAATTACTTTACAGCTGTAGCATTGAGACTGGACTTGTTGTCTAACCGAATGAAAGTAACGAGATCATTTCCAAAGCAACGACTGAAACCTCAACTATAGTAAAATTAATATTCGAGTAGCTCAACTAAGAAGATTAGTCGAATTCATTTATTAGTCGAATTCAAAGCTCAGTGTCAAACATTGAATTCAAACAATTAGTAAATAAAAGTATACGTACTGACGTCGTGTATAGCCAACGAATAGTTCCTAAGCCACCTAGTGGTCTGAAATACAATTATATTTCTTATTAGATCAATATTCTAGGAGAAACATATGATACAGCAGTGAACTCTGAGTTTTGGCTTGTAAAGGAATTTGAGTGGGCTCAAAAGAAATCGTTTTTTCAAAAGCTTCGCCTAAACGACCAAATTTGCTTGTTTCGTCAACCTCAAAATCTACGAAATTAAGAGTGTGAAATTTCATTTATCAAATTTGCTAGTAGTTGAATCGTGGAGCTCAAACGGATGATTTAATAAACAAATCACTTAACTCTCGATAACCTCGATTCAAAAGTTAACTTCAAAATTCAAATCAACTGCTAACCAGGTATTGCCATTTGTGGATTATGATAAGTGCTTTCAGTTTTTAGAAGATATTCCTATTAAAATTTACACTTATATAGAGAAACTGAAGTAATTTCGTGGGTAAAGAAAACCTTACCCGAAGCTTCACTTCTTATTGCGGTAGACAAATTTTATAAAATCATTTAGAAGATGTTGATAAGTATAATAGAATATCACAAAAGAAGGTAAACAAGGCTCTGAAAACATTCGGCGCTGGTTGCGGTTCTGACCTCTTTGCATACTATTCCAACAGTCGCTACGATATTGGGAGAGCTTTCTGAAAATTTTAAGGTAACCAGAATAACCCCATTAGAACACAAATTATGCCAAGAACCTTCAAGAGGGCATTTACAATTAAGAGAATTGGTGAGATCAAATCTTCTTAGCCTGGACCTCAATAAGTGTAATATTTTGCTAGATCTAATTCTATGTGGGGTTTATTAAACGATGAACGAGAGATATTTATGACCTGGAGACAATCAAGATTTTATACTCCGGTCTCATTTAGAATATGAGTTACCATTTGGTGCCCGTTTTATGACACAAACATATATGTCAGTTAGAGGGTATTCAGAAAACGTTTATTCGTCGCTTAACTTCGAAAGCGGTTGGGAGTATGATCACGAATTACCGAACGATGAAAATCTGCATCGAAGAAATATAGTTGGTCGGATGGCTCTAAAACAAACATCATAGCAACTCTGTGAAATAGACGTGAGCTTTTAACGTGTACGTTTCTTGGTAACATTTTATTAGGTCACATTGACCACCATCAAAACTGGATTTTTTTTTAATTTAAGTATCCAGTAGACACTTAATATTGAAGATTGAAGCAACACTTTGCATCTTCCTGATTCTAATAAGTATTATATCTGACTATAACGTCAATTTTAATGTCAAATCGTATTTGTACACTGATTGATAAATAAGTAAAACAAAAAAGTATATGTTTGGTGAATTAGACCATATTAGGATTGCAGACACTCTCTTCTATCCGTTTATTTTCGTTTCAAATAACGAAACGTTACGAATTCTCAAATTAAAACATAATGTTTATAGCAATACCATTACATCTCAGACCGACTACTCACATGTATGAGTTAGTATGAGTAAAGGAATAGAAAACAACAAATTTGTACAATTCGTTCGTAAACTGTCGATTTTTCGCAATTTTTTGGCTTTGCTTTGTTATATCTTACAATACATGCCTTAACATCAATTTTTGTATATGAGGCATCTAAATATGATTATTTATCAACACTGCCGTACAATAATTTTCCCATTTATTGATACACACTCAAATTTTTCATTCATAAGAAATTTTCCTAATTTTTATTGTTATTTTCGGCTAATATGTTAGTTCGATAATATTTCGTTTCTCAAATATGATCACTGATCAAAATGGTTCAATGTGATTCGATAAAATTTATAAAGAATGATTATATAACGTAACTCCTCTTTTGCATTTGATTATTGTATAGGAAAACCACTCTAGCACACAAAGAATACACAAGGTCACAAAAAATATTTTTTTTTGTTTTGTTACATTTTGATGAGTAAAACTGTTATGATGAAGGTCTACGGCTGGGGGTGTTGACATTTACACTAGTATATACATTGCAGTCATATATAGAGACAATAAATCGTAAACAATGTCTACAACGAATAAATGGAAACAGAAGAAAAACAAGATGATTGATTGCAGCGCGGTGTCAGACTGCTGTAATTGCCGCATTTTGCACAAAAGAACATTTGATTATAATTTATGTGCTCATTTTGAAAGAAACTAGATCAATTCTATTTTATATGCGGTACATATACCTGGTAGAATTTAATATCGAGCACAGAAAATGTCGTCTATTGAAAAACAGAACGGGAAAATAATAATAACTTCCCTCAGGGTATGTCAACAAAATCCTTCCAAAAAAAAAATTATTAATAAAGCGAACAACGGTAACGATTATATAAACATTCCATTCCAATGGAAAATTCGCGGTCGTGCAGAATGAAAGGTTTTTAGGAGCAAAAATTTCGAATTTTACTGACACAAAATATGATTTTTCTATACATTTATGTACCTTGAAAATATGTTTGTTTGTGTTTGTGTGTGTGTGCGTGTGTATCCCAGTAACTTTGTTTTGTTATAATAACCTTTAGGGAGATTTATATTTTCTGTATATATTTACAGAATATTATATATCAAACACCGAGGCATTGTCGTTGGTATACATTTTCCATTTAATAAAAATTTATTATTGCCGCAACATTATATAAATAAACTGTCACCAAACATAGAGTAAACAATATCATTTTGAGGGGTTATAAACAATTTATGTTTCATTTTCGGGCTAAATAAGTGCTACAAACGTATTCGTGCACATTATTAATAAGTCGATCACTCACTTTGATATATGAGTTTTGCCTCAAATGTTTTTCAAACTTTTGTGTATAAGACTGAACCATTACGGAATAGTGAAGGAACTGATGATTATTTCCCGGATATTTCAGAAACCAGGGTCAACGTCAAATCATTCTTTAAATTTAATAAAATCTGGTATAATCACTTAAATGAAAGCGTTTTGATGTTGATCGAGTGTTTGCACTAGTGTATTGCACGATTCTCCATTTTTTCTGTCGCGTATTCCATCTTTAGATCCATATGAATGGCATTCCTTTGAACAATACATGGTGCATTCACAATGCGGTCATAAGAGTCTACGATGACCTGCTATTAGTTGGCATGTATGAATTTCGTTTCTTTGAGATGAATGGGTCATTTCTGTCATTGGTAGTGTTTTGTAAATTACATGGACTGCTACAATTTTAGGATTATTCGAAAATGTTTCAATAAATAAATTTCCCAATTTTTAATTGACAGACCTCATAAGTATTTAAATAATTTTCAAATTGGACACCAGAAGGTTGATTCCAAATGAAGCTAGTAAGTGAGGATTTAGTTGAACTCAAAAAACGGAGACAAGTACAAAAATGTTCACTTGTATGGTACAAATATCAAGACCCACATTGTGGAAAACCTGCATCATACCTGCAAAATAGATAATTTATGAGATAGTCTCGTTGCCATTTCAGCCGAAAACTAATAATTTTATATTAAACGATTAATTGTGAAACGAAATATATTCTCCGACATTTTCCAGCCGAAAAAATATTCTACACATCTAATAATTACGAAGCTTAACTGAAAAGCACCCCGGACACCCAACATAATTTTGATAAACCGCTTAGAATAAACTCATATTACGTCATAACACTCTATTGGTGCCTTTAATCGGAGACAAAATACTAATTAGTATCGGTATGCATCTGCGAGGGATGATCGTTTTCTCGTTCAAACCTGACCAAACAACTTTTGACAAGTTCCAGATGTAGCTGTTAGGTAATGGACACCGCAAAGACTGACTCTCCACACTGAAAAAAATAATTGTTCAAACTGATCAAAATTACATTCACATTAAAAAATTACTACCGACAAAGATTCCTATCAATGATATTTACGAATTTAATTTAATTTATTTATCAATACGAAATCTGTTAAATTAACTTCATAATAATCTTCATTCTAGCAAATTACAAGAAAGTGCGCGAAATATCGGCCATTTTCGCAAATTTCTATTTTCTTATCGATCTAGATTGATGTTCACTTTGATAGAAAACTGATCAGCTAGAACATTTAAAAAAACTGATAAATTTATCATATAGAATACATTTTTATCATAGTGATAAAAAATTTATGGTGTTAATAATAATGTTCATTAAGAATAATAAAAAATTATATTTTTGTTGAAAAATATAAATATAGGTATAACTGTAATATTTTAATTTGAAATGAAAATAAATTATCAGAATGAAATAATTTTTTCAAATTATTTCCTTCTGATAATTTATTTTCATACTGACAAATATTTATCAATATTTTTGTCACTAAAATTGGTTATATTAAGTGGTTCATTTGGTTCAGTTTAGTGAAGAATATATCTTCATGGGATTGGTTGGAGAGGTTGGGTCTACCGATGTTCAGTAGAACCATTTTCGCAGAAAAGTCTTCTACAGAAGGGGTTCATGGTGGTGTGTATGCTGCAAGACAAAAAAATAGATCTTGTACTGACTACTGAACGATATATCGAGGGCATTCTCTTGAATCATGCAAAACGAAAGGTCCGAACCAAAAACCGAGGAATGGGGTGTTAATCCCACAAGTCCTTGCCAAACCCCTGATAAGGTCAAAGGGTTTTCATAAAATTTATTACAAGACTATAGCATTCCTATTGCTTATCGGCTTTGTGTTTTTTATATATATAATTCAGCTTATATCAATGTCTTCAGGGTTCAGTTTGAAGACACCGGTAGAACTACCACCAATGTGGAGAGTATCATTATTTGGTCCGCTTCGGCCAACAAAGAATATTATATGCTTCAATCAGTCTCGGTCGATGTTGAATCTGATGATTTAAATTTTTTGCATTTGTACTGATATCCCGAAATGATTCCAGAAAGTATATTTCTGGAGCCTGAAATTTAACATTGAGAAACACATTCCTATTTAATATCAAACAAGCCCCAACTATCCCTAATTGTATTTATATGAATTCACACCTTAATGTCTCCTATTTAGTTCGAAAGTGTGTTAAAAATGTTTTAGTCCAAAAGACCGTTGCAATTGGATGATTTAACATTCCTGCATATAATGACCTTATTATTAGTAAACCACCCAATATTCCTCTTAAGTTTCAAAAAGTCGTTTATATTTGAGCAAGGTTAGCAGTCATAGCAGGGTTAAAACTGTGGTTTTAATATATTTTTTTTTTGGATGGTGCTGATTTTCAGCTGATATTAGGACGTCCGTTGACTGAATGCAAAACCGATATTCTCTATTTCATCGTTTCCGGAAGTATTGAACTAGTTGCTTAATGACGTTTGGGAATATAATCACCATACTCTTTATGATATCTTGATCTTAAATATCGGTCTGTGATCTATGTATCATCTATCAATGAGCTGGTGTGAGGGCGTCAGCGTTTTCATCGAAGCTGCTACAGATTGGTCTAGAGTTCATCATTGCTTCGATCCCGGTCATTAGAGTGGAACTGGAAAATTCTTCGATTGTTGTAATTGTTTCTCGAAAGGTTTTCTTTCACATCTTTTTTGATACTCTTACGGCAGTCTCATATATGCCACCCATGTGTGATACTGCTGGAGAAGAAATAGAGAAGAAATTTCGTTTAATTCATTTGGATTTAATTTCATTGTCACTGTATATCGTAGAACACTCTTCATGATATACATCGTTGCCATGTATATTGTAGAACACTCTTCATGATATACATCCATGAAACTTTTCAGTTAAAATTTCCCTCTTCGTCTTGTACAGTGAACATTGGATAGACCACAAAAATTGATGCCGACGTTGTTAAATGGAAGCGTATAGACTACTCTAGCTACATGAAGGTACACCCATTATCTGTGATTCTTATTTTGAACCAGGATAAATTTTTATGCGCTATAGTTTCGGCTTATCGTTAAGCTCCTAATATCTAAAATCTTTGGGGCATGGCATTGAGAAGAAATCCAACTCCGCCGTGGTAACGTAATTTCTGTTTATCATATGCTATCGCTGAAGGTAGATGTCATTTTTTTAATAATAGACGTTTTATTATTCTATGTTCATCCTTGAATGGATGCAAGAATCTTTGTTATTTTCTAGTAGCTGTGGCATCTTCCAATGAATTCTTCTATACATGATGATGTTGTGGAAGTCTCATTTGTCTCTGGTTGTAGTGGTCATGATCTAGTTTGCGTCAATCAATGTAGTCCATGCCACCACCATGCCACCATAAATTATTTTGGATTAGGGCTGTTATCATGGTACCGTTGAAAGCGGATCGGCTGGATTTGCTGCACTCAGTACATGCTTCCATAAATTGCTGAGATAGTTTATAATAATCTCACTGGTCCTATTAGTTACAAAGATTGAGTGGATAGACAATTCAAAACAATTTTGGAATCGGTTCATAATGTTCAATCTGTTACTAATTGACATCGGTTCTATGGGACATGTGTAATTATATTAACTACTGCACGGTATGTTTTTTCGCTAGCATCGCTGAAACCATGAAGAGATATCGTGTTTTGTGTACTGTGCATTCGTGTATTATCCATGATTGAAGAATTTCTCCTGGTAGCTCATCGTCCCAGGAAACCACAAAGACACACAAAGACTTTGAAATAATATTTTGAGCCTAATAGTCAAGGTTGAAATCCATCCAAATGGAACAAATCTTTTCTTGAGTAAGCTGACGACCTAAAATGAATGAATCGTGATGCAAGTCCCACGGTGGTGAGTTCAATAATTTGAGATGGCTGTACTCAGTAATAGATCCTAAAAAGTATATAACAATAAATATATACACATTGACAGATCTAATTGTTGAGTTGTTATAAAACTACTTAATTGCATGATACGAGCTTATAATATATACTTTTTAATGGTGCTGGAATATATCAGGGATTTTATTAGGATAGTACTTAAAATATAATATATCAGACGCTCGAACGAGCCAAATAATATAAAAAAAACTTTTTATTATCTACATTTAAGATACGGATTTAAGACATAAAAAATTTTTTTAATACGACCATAATAATTTTACAAGTGCACACACCTTTCAACATGACGTGTGATGTGCAACAAAATACTCTGGAATAAAATTGTTTTCTTAAAAAATCTATAAACACAATTGAAACACCTATTAAAATCAGACTAGACACTCAAGACACTTTGATGTTCAATTTCCCTAAATTTATGAATTTTGTAAATAATGAGATGATTTACATCTCGAAACTATAAATAATTTTATTGATCCCAGACTTATACTAAACAACAAGTAAATTCTTTTGTTATATTTTTAAAAACACGGTCAATATTTTATTTTGTGTAATTAAACTGTCTTCTTAAAGATTTATATATAAAAAATTGAAATGTTCTAATTAACGACTCCGCCAGTATAAAAACCACATATATACGAGAGTGTGTATAGTCAGTGAGCAACAAGTGAAAAATTTTTGGACACGATTTAGTCGAATACATAATTTATAAACAACATTAACAGAAACTATATATAGTGTGGACAGTGTTTATGTTTGGAATTTTCCGGGAAATGCATACATACACATACATACACAGTACATCATAAAATTATTTTTATAAATAAAATGATTCACTTGAGCTCTCCAATTTGTACAATTCACCATGAAATCTAGAATTTGTACAGTTGGAAATAAATCGAAATTTTCCATGCGCATGTTTCGTTGGGAGAAAGAAAAATTATTTTGCGGAGAAATTGGAGAATTTATTTCTTCATCTGAATAGATGTATGGGATGCTGAGTTGTCTAAAAGAAAATTCCACAGCGACACACAAAAAAAATTCTTTTCTCTCCATAATAAAATAACAAAAATCCGTTTTTCATTCAGATCATTACTAGATTTCGTGATACTCAGTTGTGTGTGACAATTTATTTATTTAATTTTTATTTATTTCTTATATATAAATAAACATTTAGGAAAATTAAATAAAAACTAAAAATTCATCAAAAGTTTTTCGTGGCAAGGTGTTTCGTTTTATAAATAAATTTACAAATTTTTTTTTAAAAATTGTGGAATTTATATAAAAAAATGTTTTGAATGTTATCGTAAAGTGGTTTGTCTAATCTCTCGATGTGCTTCTTTTTAATTTAGTGTGATTTTCAATACATATATAAGTGTGAAAAATATTAATTTATAATTAATATGGTTTATTGTGAAAATTTATTGGAAAATTAATAGTGAAATAATATATTTTGAAGTGCGGGTGTTAACATGTTATAGATCTCAACTATGACGGGATAAGATGATGTGAAAACGCTGCTATATCGAGCACATAAGTATATAAAATAATATATTAAGTACATAAATTAGTATATTGGTCCGTATCCAAAACCAAAAATATTCTTGACCTATTTATCAATGTACAATTGAGCTTTTAATTATCCTTTTTGTTTCGGTATAGCCCGGAGGCTGTGCCTAATGAAATTAAATCTGTACAATTTGACTCGAACCGAAAAATATGATATTTATGTTTATGACCGCTCATTTAGATTATAGTCGAACAACATTTGAATATTTAATTGAGAGTGTCTTGTGTCAAATGTCTTTGATGAATATTTAAAAACCACTGTACATACAGATATTGGATTTCACTTCTGGCGTGACACAATTTATCCAAATAAAAGTATATCTATATATGGCCTAGTTGGTAGCTGCGGATGGATACATACCACACATAGTACATAAATATTTTTATTCGAACATATATATATATATATGAAAAAGTTGTGCTTTTTGTACATAATTTATTCGTTGTGCAAAATACGTGCTAAAATTTACAAATTGATTCTACTTGTCATACACTCATTTAAAGTAATTTCCTCATTATCATGTTTCAGGCATAGTGACGTGATCACAAGTTTTGTAGTTTAAATATTTTTTTAATATTTGGTTTAAAGTTGTAGATCGTGATCATTATATACCAACGTTATAATATTTATGTACAAGATTATTTAAAAACAAAATTATTAAAATCACGGATTAAATTATACCGAAGGTTTTTTTGTCGAGCTAGAGATAAGATAATCCGAATTTTTGTTTTGGGTACTACTAGCATTAAATGTGATTAGTCTACTAATCTCTTGCGTTTCGCTGCCGAAAAATTCATTAAAATGAGATTAGCCAGTTATGAAAAATGAATATATATGGTAATGTGAATTTAGGTCATTTCGTATACATATATACACAATTAACCTAAAATACTGGATAATTATAATGAATTCAAAATGAGCTTTTTTTTCAATTAAGCTTTGTTTATATAAACTTTAAATTAGTTTGTTAATTGGTGTTCTTGTTCCACTGTATCCTACTCATACCAAACCAATAAATTTCCAAAAAAGGTTTGATTATACAGGTGTGGAGCTTTTAAGTTTACCAAATATAAGTTTTCATGATAATATATGAATAAATCACACTGATAGAGTAAATATAGAGTCAAAACTTAAAATCTTCCAATCGTTTACATTTGTGTACCTAACAGATTGATAAAGTTTCAAGTTTTATAAATAAATCGAACTTAGAAATTGTTTGTTTTCCATTATAATTTAAAAAGCTCAAAATTTGAACTTTCTTTTTAACAAACTTTAGTTTTCGAAACACAAAATTATATTTTTATTTTGAAACTTTAAGCAAATCAATCAAATGATCAAATATTTTTAAGCTTTTTATATATTTGCATTTACAATTGAATTAGTCCATTTTCATCGGGACTTTAACGCGTCTGATCGTCACCATCGACGTAACTTTAAAGGAAAATTCCATTTCACGCTATTGTTAAGGCAAAATAAGAATAGGATATTCTTCGTCTGTGTTAGCTCGGCATCGCGGAACGGTCTAAAGCTTCATAAATCCTATATGAGAGAAATGTTAACTAATAAGAAGTCAAAACGTAATTATATGAGAGAGATGTTAAGTAATAAGAAGTCAAGACATGACCAGTGATTTGTTCGGCGATTTCAAGTGTTATTTATTGGTTTCTCACTGCAAACCTGTATAGTTATCCAGTGTAGTTATCATCTGATATATATATATATATATATATATATATATATATATATATATATATATATATATATATATATATATATACATATATATATATATATATATATATATATATATATATATATATATATGCGTCTTATTTTAAAAAGTAATTCATAATTTTATACTTAAATCATCTGATTATAACTCACAGTTACAACACGGAAACATTGAGGGCATTTCGATGGTGAATATAGTAAAAACCTCAGAACTAGATTATAGCCACTTTACCTTACCTAACTTCAGCCAAATTTTGGCAACGCTAACATGTTGAATTTGATACACGTTAAAGGAGGATCATTATAACGATCGAGACGCTTTCCTACGTTATTGAAATTATTCGCAACATATATTTAGCCATTATCTACGCTGTGTTCACACAGTCGAAAATT
Source organism: Tipula lateralis (assembly GCA_963932295.1). Classification (NCBI taxonomy): domain Eukaryota; kingdom Metazoa; phylum Arthropoda; class Insecta; order Diptera; family Tipulidae; genus Tipula; species Tipula lateralis. Next base: position 190,867,878 of record OZ010736.1, on the reverse strand, counting down.
AATAATTCGTGACGAAATTTTTTTGCTGTTTTTTTCTGTAAGAGATTATTATTGTTTGTGATGATAGTTTAATGGGGAAAAACTCAGTATTTTATTTTAATAATACGCCACCGAAATATCTCCGGGTTGCGTCATATTTGTACACGATATTTTTGGCATATATCGATTCTATGCACCTGCGAGTTAAAAGCCTTAGAATCTAGATGATTCAATTGTCATTTCAAGCAGATGGTTCTGGATTTAAAACTGTCATTTTTTTTATATATACAGTATGTTGTAACCTAGCTTACAGTATTCTTCAACTGCAGAAGAAATGAATTTTTCAGTGAACGACTCAAAACAATTGGCCTACCATTTAGTCAGGATGTCAGTGGTTTAAAATGACACAAATTTATAACAAAGACCAAAACCAAATATCAGAATGAGGTTTCAGCATTTTATAATATTTGGTACATTACCGTTTCCACTTCTAATCTAATGAATCGAATTTTCATGATTTCTGTTCAACTAATTTTAATAACCATTTAACAGATCTTCACATTATGTGATGTATGTTGGCACTAAGATTAGTAAGGGACATAAACATCTTACGATCGAACGGAAACAATTACACGTAACTTTTGCAAAAAATAAATATTTTCAAATTCAAATTTATTTCATCAATTAAAGTTTTTCCAAGTCAAAAAGAACTTTATCAAAATCAAACAAGGCTCAAAACAAAATGTTGTCGTAATATAAAGTTTGACTATTAACACTTTTTGCTCCTAAGTTGTTACAACCGTTATTTCTGAACTTTTTCAATGTGTCAAACATGTCAACTGCTTTGGTAATGGTAGACAGTACATGAAACAACCACATCAGTTTCGTCATAGTTAAACCCGGAAATTTATTTAGACTCTATACCTTGTTGATTTATATAAAATGGATTCTTAGTTCGAAAAAAGAATGATCTCGTCCTTTATAAGCCACTAGATACAGAATTCGTCAAATAAAGTTTCGAAAACAACTCATGCTCATATTGAAATATATCACTCAATTTCTGGTTGAGTATACGTTGACAACTCGTATCTGTAAAAATCATCAACTGTTAAAACTGTCACCAGTATCAATAAAACCATCAACATCAAATTATTTAATGACCAACGCGCAGCCACTTAGAAAACTTTTGACGATTTCTTCACATGATTTTGTCTGTTTTAAACTAAATGGACTAAACGTCATGTCAAATTGAGCCACAAGCAAAAAAAAGTATGATAGGTACGAATCTGTAATGAACATTAGTTTTCGTATACGTGTAAATAATAATCTGGATAATCTGAATTGACGCAATAGTTGAGCTCGATGTACTCCCGAAATTAAAGGGTGATCGTATATAGAAAAAAAAGATGTACTTTGCTATCGTAATCTTAAACTCTCAGGTTCCCCACAAAAATTTGCTAATAGGAATACATCCAAGTACAATATACCGAAGCTCATTTCACCATATATTAATGTATACATTAATTCCAAAATGGCGAGCTCTGGTTGTTCAAAACATGAGATCTTATCGATTAAAAAACTTAGACAGTGACCACCATCTGATCATTGCAAAACTACGATTAAAATTATTGTACAAATCAAGTGGAATAGACAGAACTATTCTCTTGTGAAGATCTGATAAATCGAAAAGAATTCAGCGATTATCAGACCATAGTCTTTTAGGCTTTAAGTATCAGTCTGATGAAGTGAACTCTGTTTGGCAAGTATTTCTAATTTAGATTGGACACTTTCGATGAGGATCCATCCTATTAGAAATTCAGCAATGCCTGCTTTTTGGAGCTAAAGGCACTCTCAACTCTTTTGGCATTCTATTATTTATGCAGTTAAACATTATGACTCGACTGAAATATAGCAAAACCGTTTGACGCAGCTTGAAATCCCATTTTTGCATAGCTTCATTCTAGCCTATTGAACTGAGAACGCAGATGGGTCGGGCTTATATTCACAGCTTTAACCACTCATCAATTTGGTGAGTGAAATGACGTTATTGAAGCTTTTTAGTGAAATTATTTGATTTCTACAGCAAAAATCTTTAAGTATTTTTGTATCACTGCTTTGAAGGGGGAAATTACATCGCTAACGAGATTCCGTCCAATTCGGTCAGTTACTGATCAAGTTTTTTAGATTAGGATGAATCTTTTCAAGTAATATGAAAAACGCGTGATGTACCCAGATATCCCGAAATATTTTTTAGACCAGCCTCTTGTTTAAGATACCAAGACGCAATGAGTTTCAGTATTGTTAGCCATACGATACCGGAACGATGAAAGTATTCCCTCCAATAATAATGTCAATTACCTGAATTACCTGCAAGTGTATACAAATTGATAAGAACAGTACCAGGAGCTATGGATCAAAACCGATGCAGTCAAACTTCCAACTCAGTGCCTGCAAGCAATAATTATCATTATCGTCTTATATCATATTTGAATCAAATTTTTCCTATTTCGTATTGATCGGAATTAATATACAGCAGAGAAATATCCTAAATCGTATTTTGATATATAAACTGTAATTGATTGCGACATCGCGTTCAGCATCTGTAAATTAGTCAAAACCATATAACAAACATATAATTTCGTTATACAGTGATTATTAATGATTATAACCTCATAGTACATACATAGATCGTCTACTGTACCATCTTATATGTACAGCAACAATTTAACAACATTCACGTCAAACAAAATAAAACAACCGCTACTGATTGATGTGTTTTTCTTTCGGAAAGCTTTCCATCACTTTATTTAAAACTTTTGTTTTCTTTCAAACAACCTTAAAGAAAAATTACCATTTGCCAAAAGAAAAACATTGACTCACTTAATAAGTAGCTAAGTACATCTTATATTTATTTTTTGTTTTAATTTGTGTGTCCTTTAATCTTATTTATCCGTTATGTATATGGATATGAGATGTGACGTAGAGACTTGGGCGGGCATCGTTCAGCATTTACGGAATTTTATTGTTTTTATATACGGTTCCGTCTTATAAAGTAAAGATGATAAAAATTAAAATAATATTTTTCTTATCTCTAACAAGTTTTTTTCTTTATTTTGCTTTCTTAGAAATAAATTTAAAAATAACGAAAAAAAAAATATTAAAATAAACAAATAAATAAATAAGATATCCTAATTTAATTTAATTTCTTTTTGTTTTGTTTTCTTTTATTTTTGGTAAAGTTAAAGTTTTGGCGTTGCTGTTGTTGTTGTTCCTCAAGTTTGGATAGAATTTTTCGTTCTGTTTTGTGTTCTTTAAGATATAAAGTATAAATAATGATGAGAAGATGATGGAACATCATCTTGTATACTTGTGTGTGTGTGTATGAGTGTATGGGTTTCATACAATAACAGGGGGAAATATATATAAACGGAAAGTTTCTTTTTCGTTTCGTTTGTGGGGGTGGGAGGAAAATTAAGGGGTGGTAGAAAAATAAAAATTCAATTTTATTTGTTTTCTTATTTCATTCTTGTTGTGTCGTTTTTTTTATTGTTTCATTTTATTTTTTCGGTGATTATTTTACGAGAAAAACATTATTCGAGGTAAAGTTTTTTTTGGATTTTTTAAAGCTTTACTTAAATCGTATTGAGGAAAAAAACAAAGCTTTTAGATTTTAAACTATATATGGATACACAAACGAGACATATAGATAGATACTAAAAGTTTGTCGACTGATAATAGTACCCAAACATAATGAACCGAATTAAATTATCTGGAAATATCGTTGTGAAATGTTATTTGGGTGACATGGCCCACTAAATATTTTGTTTATTTCCTATTAAGAAGGATAGGATGTCTTATAGGCTGGACTTCATTAGATGCCATACGTTTTATGTTTCTCAAAGTGAATTCACTTTGACTTACATAATACTCTTCTATGTCATACTATCTTTTCAAAGGGTGATTCATCTTATATTTTCGTAGACTTTAAGAAGACTGTTGTTCAGTTTCAGAAATAACAGTTCAATTTCATCAGCATAACCCTTAGACAAAATCACGGACCAGAAAAAATGTTGCCTTATAAACCGATTATTTCTGTTGCTATAGTGTGTGGGTTGCATCATCCTGTTGAACCCACATTTCTTCTAAATTCATCATGTCGTCCAATTGATCCCGAAAGAAGTTAGACAGCACGAAACGATTCCAATACAGCTTCGCTAGACTCATTTCCAAATAAAATTACTCTTTGTGGGTTTATGGTATTTCATGACTACAACGAGGATTGAGAGAGCCCCGTTCAAATGAAAATACCCTTTATCGCTTAAAATGATATTAATTAACAAAATTGCATTCGCTGTTAGGTTTTCAATCACCCACTATCGAATTGTCTTTATTGCAAATAGTCTTGTACCTCGAATTAATTTAAGTGTAATAGAAAATTTGTAAGGGTTATAAATGATTGAGATGTAAGGGTTGCAATTATTTTCAATTATTGAGACCGACGATGTGCTTGGATTGACATCGATACTCTCGCTGATATTTGCAATGTTTTCAGATGACCGCGCAGAACGCGAGAGTGCTTGTTTGTCCAGAAGCGAATATAGGAACTATATTTGCTTTACGTCGTACTGTCACATGTTATCTTATTTTAACATGACACCGTCTAATGCGAACCAAGAACAGAATTACGGTAAGAGATTGCTCAATAATTTTGCATTGTTCGTATTCGCATGCAAAGTCTGATAATTGTGAGAATTTGACATACATCAGCTGTTTTACCATTCGCTTATGTTTTTTTAATGGTATGTTGCGTTTTTTTTCCACGAAATTGTGTGGGCACGACTTGTGTTAACGATGTCAACCCACTTAACGCTTTAGAATATAACTTTTCGAGCAACCTTATTGTTCATCGGATTATGGCACTTAACCTTTTTGGCATTTTTTATTTTTAAGCTCGCTGTTAGTAAATATATGTTGAAAGTTTTGATATTCTTTATTGACATCTGCTTTACTTGATATGTTGATGTTGAGGAGCTACGATAGCAATAATGTTTAAAAGAGAATAAACCAAATCCCGAAGTAATTACATACAGTGTGCTTCCCACCTACAAGACGTGATTAGTAGTTCCACTCACAGACCTTGTGTCAAGGCTTGTTACTGTCCACTCTCGGTGTAGTTTTTTGACTACTGACAGACTACTGACAGTATTTTTATTTTATGCCTAATAAAAATCACTGATCACAGAACAGGCAGTGCAACTATCCATAATAATTTATGTTTTTTTGCATATTCGCATGTCACTGAACTACTCGGCTTTAATCCCAAAAGAAGTATTTGTCGGATTGAAACCATTATTCTATTACTTCATCTTTTCTTTTACTATGATGACGTCAATACGTAAGGTTCTGTCAACAGTAGAACAACCAATTTTGATCATAGGGATTTGATCATACTGATCACCTCGAAAGTAGGCCTTCTCGAAGCTGTTGTTTGTTATTATGTGTAGTATTGTCTCTCATGTTGGCGTGACAGATTGTCAATAAATGATCGCGAGTGTTATGTTTGAATTCGAATTAATTGGACTTAGTAAAGAGCATCATGCTACAGAAACTAAAAATACGTGACAATTTTCACTGCTATATTGCATGAAAGTCATAATGAAGGTTTTAACTTAAGTGTTAAGCGTTTTGTCCAAAAATTTTACTCTACATATACTTTCAAATCCAATTGTATTCTAGCAACAAGGTTAGACGAATATACTTAAGGTATGTAGCGACCGATTTTAATGTTTTCTAAATTTATATAAAAAAACATTACAATCGCGCTTCAATTTAAAATAAAATAAAATCGCTTTTCTTTTTGTTACTACATCTAGTGTTGAATAGAAACACTATCGTATATTTGGATTTATGTCAATAGGCTTAATTTTTATTGATACGCATGCTCTTGTTATTTAACGCTTGGAGACATAAGTATTAAATCAAGTTCATTGCTGTTTAGCCTGTAATCGATTTTATTATCATTGCATAATCAAACTCACATTCACTTTGCTATTATCATTTCCGGCATCTCGCCGTACTTTTCGTGACAAAGCCGATACTTTGCACGAATAAAATACTTGGTGCGTGACGAAGACTACGCACACAGGCTTAATTCTCAAATAGGAGAATTTATGTCATTTTGTTTACTCTGTTTGCCGCAACATACATATAAACTAGTTGAACTTCTATACTGATTTTCGGTTGCAATTTTCTCCTTCGAATGAATATTAAATGTATTTTTCTTTAGGTATAGTAGTAGAATTTTGAATTTCAAGTGGTGTACCTCGCACCACCTTAACTTTAGTTTTCACCAGTGGAAACATTAGTGCGTTCCGGTTACATTATGTACCGTGAACAATTTTTATTGAAAAATTATATATATTTTAAAAATAAATAATTAAATAATTAAAATAAATATTAAATTAATAAATTATAATCAAATAATAATTTTAATTATATATATATTAATTAAGTGTATGAGACATTACAGGTATATGAGATGTAGAATTCTTCAGTTTAATTTAAGACGATCTTTGCTTAGACAGTTCCATCAACGGATGCCTGTTCTACCAAGCCAACATTACTTAATCATCTTCAAATCATGATTCCATCATATTTTTTGAGTCAAGCTATTTTTGATGAAACTCTTAAATGTGTCCTTTGTGATTAGCGATATCCTCTCATATTAGCCTATATTGAACGTCTCCGAACAGTAGAGACGAATATTTTGATTTTTAAATTTGGGAATGTTCTTTCTTCCAGAAATCTGAAGCAAATGTTATTATCGCGGTATGGAAAGAAAAACTGTCGGTACGTGATATTAGTGGAAGTGGACTGGGTTTACAAAGCCCACAGTTTCTGAAAAAGTGTAAGATCAGCATAGTGAATAACAATAAAGGCATGTTTTTGCCTTTGTCGAAGGTAAATTATTTTTTTCATTGCCAGCCTAATACTCGCACTTACATATATCACATTTGTCTTGCAAATTATATAGAGCCATCCTTAAATGTTAATACTTATAATTAAAAAAGTTTGAAGTATATACACATATGTTGTCTGATTTCAAAGTCGAATGACGGTTGTCAGGTCGTTCTTCTCTTCTTGTATATTCTTACTTTTGAGGCTTGCAGCTGTCCATATAACACTTTTTTCGTTTGGGAGATCACTGAAGAATGATGGTATTTGTGGAACCTTCTCATTGTGAATGGTATACTCAACATTCACTATATACTCAATTTGAACTGAACTCAGTCTCATAACTGGAAATTGTATCAACAGATGTACAGCATTTTTCATGAAAAAGTTCAATTTTTGTTAATTAAACATGTATAATGTAAAGCTGTCTACATTATGTCTATATATACTACACCAATCCTCCAGCAACACAATTCCCCGATTAACATTTAAAATTTAATTTAAGTCTCTTAATACAACACATGTTTGCCTTTAAACAAGACACACACCCACAGAACAACCAATGCAGCCAACCCAGAAGCAAAACAAAATAAATAAATATGAAAATCAATATGCTGGAAAAATCTGAGCAGAAAATATTGTGTCGTCTGCTTTTATTTACACACACACACACACTCACACCCACTCACATCCAAAAAGATGATTTGTTTGTCGGTTTAATGTAATAAAATTATAAATAAATATATGAAGAGCACTTTTACGATCGATTTGAGTTAATTAATGTTGAGTTAATTCATACTGAGGGTATTAAATTTCCCAAACATTTCCGGTGCGGGTTAGAATACGAGTCTGTTTTCGAACTAAATATAATTTTAAATGTTATAAATTACAGAAAACTCACACACACACTAAGAATATTTTCCGTATCTTATACACACAACATTGTTCGTGTCGTAAGGGAAAAGCAAGGTTTTAGTCACGTGGAAATGACGTGCGAATAAATAAGAAATAGAATTATCTTATATGGTTTCCGAAAGGGGAATAAAATTTAATTTTCGGGATAAATTGACAGAATCATTTTATATATAGACATATACTGTATCTTATTACATGTTATGTAGATATTCGGTTTTCGTGCAAATTATTAATAGACATGTACACATATGTAATTGGAAATTGGATTTTTTTAAATATAATTAGAAACTTATTTTACATAATTGCTGTTATGTTATATGTTATATGTACAGCTAATGTATCGAATTACTTACCGTAATTGGGACATTCTTTATCGGAAGAAATAATAATTTTGGAATGTATGCACAGCACGAAACTTTGGGTAATTTAAAACAGAGTGCTTCCTATCTAAGAGCAAATCTTTAGAAAAACAAAATTTGGTCCATTATATGGTACGAAAAGATATCGTGATATCGTAAAAGTTATTCAAACTATTTTACGGCTAATGAATGCACTTTAAAAGTTTTATCTGTTCAGCATGATATTCGTTTTCCATTTGTGTTACACGGTTATCTAAACAACACTTTATAGTACAATTCGATTTTTGCTATTAGTAGATACTTGAAAGTTTAGACAAATATTTGCTCTGAAAGTTATATCACATTAGAATAATTAAGTAATTGATGTTCTGATTTAAATGGTTAAGAACGATTGTAAATATTGGTTGAACCAGAATATGTTTGCAATTTGCTTGTGGATTCTTCTATGTTATCAGCAACTGCTAATATGGCTGTGTCATCTGCGGTATATAGTACATATAAAGTTGGTCCCAGAACGCTACTTTGTAGTACTCCTACTGACATTTTCTTTATTTACGAGTATTCACTATCTAGTTTAACACGGACGTGCCGGTTAACTATGTTAGATTTTAGTATTTTATAACATTGCTTTGGTAAATCTCGTTTTAATTTGTATTCCAAGCCTTTATGCCAAACTTTATCGAAAGGCACATCTGTAAAAATACTAGAACAAACTTTCTTTTTTTCAAGTACATCTTCAATTATGTTTGTAATCCGATCCACTTGCTTGATTGTTGAAAGGTTTTCGCTAAAGCGAAATGGATGAGATGAAATAAGATTTCTTTCTTCAATTATTGTTTCGAGTCTAAGCGTCTTATTGGAAATAAGGAAATCGGTCTATACGAGTTTTTGTCATTTAATGGTTTGTTTGGTTTGGGTATGATTATTAATTCAGCGACTTTTCATTGATTTGAAACGTGTTTAAGTCTGAATATACTGCATTAATTATTTGGAGTAGCTTTCGTATTCCTTTTTCAGGTAGGGCTTTTATTATTTCATCTTTTAATTCTTGCACTGTGACAGCAACTATATTATAGTTGTCCACTTTATGTACTGGTGGTATGTTTTCACCTACTGTTTGTCTAGGTAGACCCTGGAACGTATTTTCAAGATGAGTTGCAAACAATGTTACTTTCTGCTTTGCGCTTATAGCCCAAGTTCTATCATCGTTTCTAACTGGAGGCATTTGAAGTTTAGGTCGTTTTAACATTTTTGTTGCTTTCCAAAGGGAGTACTCGGTATCTTTTCCCCAGACAGGCATATATACCCCCAAACTTAGGTATATATTAAAGGATTCATTTTTTATTTCCTTAATTAGCAGCTTTAGTTTGTTGGACAAAAAGTTAAGAGTAGTTTTATATTCAGGCGCTTGATTCCTTTGCCAAGCTTTTCGTTTTGCTGCTACCAATTCAGCAGGTTTGGTTGTTTGTTAGCCATGATGAACTTGTTTTCTTAACAATCGTTGCACGGATCGTCATAATAACAGGTGTATGATCTGACATAATCCCGTCGCTGCTTTCTAGGTATATGTAGTAATCGTCTATACCTTTGGTGACAAAGATTGGGTAATTTGTTTCTATCTGTAGACCAATATGTTGGTTGATCTCCTGAGTGAAAATCGCAGCTGCAAGTTTGTCCTGCTGCAAGCAACACTCTCCTTTTTTTAGAGGTTACTCTTTATTCCCAGAATGCGTTCTTTCCGTTAAAATCACCTCCTATTATGAAACAAGATCCAAGTTACTTAAATAATATGCAATAGTCTTCTTTTAGCAGATTAAATCTTAGAGTGCTATATATTGACGATACGCTATATTCTTTGTTGTTATTTATCTATACTTTTATTGTGACTAATTGCATAAATTCTTCTTTAATTTTAAGATCTATATAATGTTTGATGTTTTCTTTAATTACCACTGACGATCCTCCTCTTTCTCTTCCTGCTCGATGAATTGCATGGTAACAGCTGTATTCATATAATTTGACAAATGAAGTTGTAGTAAAATGGGTTTCAGATATTAGGCATATATATGGTTTGCATTCCAGATTACTATTCTTAATGTTTTATTTATTGCTGTTTGAGACATCATTTTAATAGAGAATGGATGACATTTCATTTAGAGAGGTTTGCTTGTCTAGCCGATTACTTAGGGCTTCAAGACATTTCTCTTGTTTAGCTAGTCTAAGGTTAAGTGCTTCTATGCTTATTAGTATCTTTTGAAGGACGGTTGGATCATCAGTGCTCCTTGAAATGATAAATTTCGGCATTACCACTTGCGAGTAAAGTTTCCGTTCTCCCATTTCATTTGGTTCCACTTTGGTGAAAGGTTGATTAGTTTTCTCCGGTATTACTGAATTTTGCTTTCGTGATTTATCTCTTACTCTCTGTAGCTCCTTAGCTATTTCACATTCCCTGTAATTTGCCGGATGTGGCTGTAAGCAATTAATATATTTTGCAGGAACATCTTTACCAACCGGGCATACCGCACTAGCATCTCTTTGGCAATATTTCTGAGTATGGTTAAAACCTTGACATTTTTTGCACTGCGGTATGCGAGCGCTATTTTTTTCTATGGCTCTATTTTTACTCTCATGGTAAGTATTGCCTTGATATTATAAACATCTTCTACTTTTTCTTTATCATTGAAAGTGAGCATAAATAGTGGAAGCCCTCTTTTCTTCATTTGAATTCCTTGTTTGGTTTCAATTTTTTCTTTCTATATGATGTTTACGGCATTTTCTATTCTATAACCCTTTTGCTTGAGATCTTCAATAACTTCCTCTGTTGCGCAGGTTGGGTGAAGATCCCTAGCCATAACCTTTATTGGACGATTATTCTTGTCCTCATAGGTAAACCACTGATATCCCTCGGAATTTAGCTTCGTAGCTTAAGCTCTATAGGTGTTAGAATCCGTCACATTAATTTTCCAGACACCATTGCTTAGAGATACAAGTTTATACTCAGCTGTCGTAACCGATTTCATAATCGATTGTATAGTGGAATAATTAGATATTCCAACGATGCTAATTGGTGGAGGTACTTTTTCTTTTGGTTTAGATGGCTGTTTATCGAAAAGTGAAACACCCAAAACCCCGACGAGGGCATTTAAAATTAAAATCTTGCCTTAGCAGCTTGAAATTATGTCTGTGAGAACAATCATGTGCGTTGACAATACAGAATTCTATTCAACCACGAGAATTGAAGTGGAATGGAAGTACCGCTAATTCGGAACTCAATAAATTCGTTGACCATTTCCGTGCTAATCCAGTATATTGTACGGTAAGCAAAGAGATAATATTATATGACTCAAATATAGAGACAAAACCTGTCATTTTCTCATTGTTTAGAACAGAATAAAGAAAAGAATTGAGGACCAGAATGTAAAATCTGTATGGGACAGCTTAATGAATCTTTAACTAAGTAGTATCATTGGTTGCTAATACAATCAATCCACCAGATGACGCCTAGTTTTTAACAATGGACTGCACTCAAAACGAATAGCTTTCGATATTTTCAAAGAAACAGTCGGACAATTTATCTAAAAACTGATGGTTCTCTGCGGATATTGTCGGCTTAAATATGTTGTGTACTGATCTGATTGGATACAAGATAAGATTAATGTGGATTATTGATGTTTATGATAAATTATGTAACCTTTTACCAAACAATCCAACTTTAAAAGCAAATGTACTAAAAGGACAATGTACTATAGAAGTGCTAAAGTTCAATTTCCGATTGAAAGTCAACACAACTTGGCAATTGCTATAGATCACTTTTCTACATAATGCAAAAACAGACGACAAAACTGATTGAAGTTCAATGTTCCATCCTGCAATTATGACAGCCTGGAATTGTATTAGGTCGTGCAGTAATTAGTCAGTAGAGCTTATTAAATTAATATTTAATTATTATTGTCCAATGCAATATTTCAAGAACAGGTTGGAGGAGACACAGTTGCAGACGAGGTTATTTAAATATAACTATATCGTTATTTCAATTGATAATAACGACGATCACTATTGCAATATACTTTGAAAATCCAACTTTGAAATATTAAACCTTGGTCGATACTACCCGGGCATATGTAGAAACAACCCTTATTAATTGGATAAATGTATTTTCGGAAGTATTCAGGCGAAGTTCAAAAAACTTGTTACTCATTACGCCGCGTTCTCGTGTTCGATTCTCACCGTTGATCCAAAAATTACTACATAACGAAACATTTTGAGGTACCGTGAACATGATACGCATGTAAACACAGACTATTAGTGCCATTTATAAGAACCAACATATGACATACTCACTGCCGATTTAATTTAAGTTCGAATTAAGTTCAAAAAACCAGTGTTATATGCACCCGGGATACATCTCAATGACTATTCGAGATTTCTTGTTTAATGACCCTTCAACACTCATAATTAGTTAATCTAAGGGTTTAGTTAGTTAATCTAAGGGTTTAGTTTTGCACAACACTACTTTCTGGTTTTCTTCTATCCGTTAAACCATATACTATTACAATCAATACCTGATAAAGTTTTAGCAAAGTTAAGTCTGATTTTCATTATGAAAAAAGTTTTGTCAGTATTTTTTACTGAAAAAACCAAAGCGAGAAAAAAAATCAAAAATACCATTAGAGTGACAGAGATCATTTTTTACTTTTTTCTTTTTTTTTATAGTGGATATATTTTGACAGATGCGTGTAACATAACCAATAAATTTCAAATGTTTTTTGTTTTTGAAAAAAAAGACAAAATACACTTTAAATCTACAATAAATTAAAAACAAATAAAATTAACATAATTACTCATTATTTCAATTATTTTCACAATGAATTAAGATGAATGGCACAAAACGAAATGTTAAAATTATGAATTGACCATAAAAAATCATCCATCTTAATTTTTCCTATAAAATATTTCTCCAGTACTGAATAAAAATACTTCTCTTCATATATTTTGTCAGTACTGCTATATAATTAATATATAATTATTTTCTCAGTAACCATAAAAATTTACTCAGTACTGAATACATTTTTTGCACTGGAAATATCTTTTATTTCACTCGCACTTTAAGAAAAATTATATTTTTTATCCCGCCTTGACTATTTTGTCAGTATTTTTTCATAATGAAAATCAGGCTTAAAGGATTAACTTAAAAGTTTTGAAATTTGTTTGTTTGTTTGTTTGACATCTCTACAATCTGTTTCGGGGCTCGAGGCACTTCCAACTCTTTCGCGGTTTGCTTATTTACACCCTTACCTTACGCCATTACAGCCAAATTGACGACGTACGGCTATATGTCCGATTTACGTAGAACCATCTGCACATTGCATAGCTCCATGACAGCCTATAGTACTGACATGGAAGATGGGTTGGCCCAAGAATTCTGCACTCCAACAGGGGGTCATAGATGTGTTCATTCACACCACCGATCGTAATCATATGGTGAAAAATCAATTTACCATCCAGCTCCTATTGGGATTCGAACCCGTTAACTCCCGCTCCAACTGCCACAGCTTTAATCACTGCGCCACCTGGGCGGTAGTTTTGAAATTTATACAATGTAATTGTTTTTGAAAAATCTTTTAAATTTTTATTTCCATATTGTTACCAAAAACACTAGCGTTATTATTTGTATTATTTACTACTGACAGAATGACAGCTAATGACAAAATAACATGGATGATATTTTACAACAGAAAATAATACAATATTCATTAGTATCATAGCAAAGTTTAATATAGTTTTGAATAGTACCTTTTATCACAATAGTACCAACCTCCCATCAATATTTTTAAGTCGTTTCTTGGCACAAGATCTAATCTGGATCAGATCAAACGTCAAGAAACACGGCAAATATAGAAAACTGGCGTCACAACCTCGGTATCATGCAACAAATTACAATGCACAATGAACTCATAGCCGATTAAGTTTAATTTCGAATTAAGTTAAAAAGGTCACCTGGAGTGTACTATGATAGGCACACAGTATACATCAATGACGATCTAAAATTTATATCGTCGTTTGACATTACGGTTTACTTTTGAACAACGCGATTTTGTCGGTTTCTTCTTTCTGTAAAACCACATACTATCACAATCAATATACCTCGTTAATTTAACAAAGATACTTTAAGTTGTTCTGTTTTACCTTTCCAAAGATAAGATTATGTATCTATTCAAGAGATAAGATTATATATCTTATTCATTCCATGCATGGTGTTATGTTAAACAGATCAACATTAACTAAAATCTTTTTTGTGTTCACAAGCAACTCCATTGAAAAGATTAAAAATCATAAGCATGTTAACGAGATTTATACCAACTTTGCGATGGCTTTTGTCTCCATGACCCATTGTATAACAATGGGTCATGGACAGACACAATAGAAAAGAAACGTGAGTTTTGTGAGTCACTTCAGAATAGTTCAGCTGGTTTATTATCTACACCAGCAGCTTTATTATTTTTCAGCTGACAGTTCTTCATCTGGAAGTTGGTAATTCGGTTAGATTTTGCCAGATGTCTGCAAAGTAGGGTTTCCATCTATTTAGTTGTTGCTCATCTATGGTTAGGTTATGACTAGTTATATTCCAGTGACCTTTCTTATACAGTGCTGTAGTGTGCGCATGTAATTGCTTTTTCTACAGCCTTGAGAATATTTTCTGTGTCATTCGATCATTCCTTGATTCCAGTCCAAGAACCTTAAGTTCCTTAGATCATTTAAGAATCTTAAGTTCGTGACGGTCTTCGATTTTACTCTACTTTGTATCAGTAATCTATGGTATCCCAATGTAGCCGAGCAAGTGGCCTTTTTTGTATTTGGTCCCATTTTATTCTGCACATCTGCATCACTCTCATTGTCCAGACATCTTTTTGGGAGGTTAGAAATTTCTTATTAAGTAGTGCGTGATCAATTTGATTCTTGGTTTTGTGTGGGAAGTTACTGCCTCCTTATGAATAAACAATTTGGAACACGAAAATCGACGAGGTATCTTGATTGTCATTACATGTTGCTGGCAATGCACATTTTCCCATTATTTTACACTGTATGAGCCCGTATTGCTTGGTCCAATTTTTAGCATTTAATTACTCAGACTGGATGACTACTTGTAATATCATTTTGGTTGTAATTGATATTATGAGCTGCATAAAGGGTAAAAAAAGCTACTTTTATTTTGCTACTGGTCGGTTCCTATTGTGAGATCTTTTAATGCCTCCATTCATCATTGTGTGTGTTTGGAACGACTAGAGAACATTATCTGATTTCCTGCGCTTGTTGTTATTCTCCACTATTTTTCCATCTTTTATCCTTCCCCTTTCCCCTGCCTGGTCCGAGTTTATGTAAATGTTTTAATGTTCCAGTTTCCAATTCGTGTCCGGGATAACTAAGAATCGATATTTCACTATGCCGGTTTATGTTGTTCTCCTAGTGTTCCACAAACATGTGGTTTCAAAAATCAATTTATATTCCAGTAAAACGAATGGTTGGGTCCATTGAATCCATTTCAGGACTGCTCCATTGAATTTTCAGGACTGCTGGATAACGCATACAGGCATGCCGGGATGAGATTTCATTTGCTTGCTGTATAAGTAAAACTACTGTCGCTTTGTCTTTTACTACCACTGGTGTCCTCCGATTGTTAAGTTTCAGCTTACAAAATAACTTAAAGCTAACATGCAAAAGTGTTTTTGGTCAAGACTGGCCATTCCAAATAATGTTGGTGTTGTAAGCTAGTCTAGGATGAAAACAAAGTGTAAAAGTTCTACGTAAATCGGCCCAATATATTCACCGGGTTACTCATTATGCAACGTTCTCCAGGCTATTAACATTCCTTAAAATATAGATTATTATAGCTGCCCTTTAAGGTGAGTCATGAATAAAAGGGTCAGGAATATAATGTGCCACCTCCATCAGTGCATATGGAATCCTTTATCGCTTCTATGGTTTCTCCAATCGATTAGATTATCATCCAAAATAATATTCTGGATTAACCTTAAATTAAATTAATATCAAATCTATTTCATAAATCTTTTCTCAATTGAGCCACTGATGCATTAAATCTACAATACCCTAACTTTAGTCTGCAATAAATATTTTTTTTCCATTTAAATACAATTCACAGTCGAAGAGGTCATAAACGTATTTGACCGCAATCAATTCACGTTCATTAAAACACCTTTCGCTATTCCGTTCACATTACCCAATCCAACGATATAAGACGCTGTCGATATATAAGTATAGTAATGTATCGAGAGAGCGAGTGAGCAGATTTTTTTTTTATTTAAAAACTTTTATCAAATCCCAAATCCCTAAAGCAATATATTGATTAAAAAAGGAAAAATTGTATGAAAAAAAATCACATAAACATCCCGGTCAATCCACTTTTAAGATTTTCATTTTTCACATGGACCAAAAACAACATAAAATAACATTTAGGGCGATATCTAATTTTCCTTTTTCCAAATCGATTTTCACATTATATATGTGATATCACTTCGACGATGGGGATGTGTGACACTTCCGAAACGTATAAAAGCCATATGTATCCATTTTACCGCGATAACACATACCCGTACATTATATTCCGAAATGTAAAAATTCAATTTGTACCAAATTTTGTTGGACGCGTTCCAAATTTTCTTTTAGCAACGTTGTCGTCTCTTGTGATGCTTCAAGCAAAATATCTCACGAGAGATACCCATTTTATCATAATTGTTACGGTTCTAAAATCAAAAATTCTAAATACATAAATTATGATCCACAAAAGATTTCATAATTTCTCTCCGTAGCGTGATTTTTTTTTATGATGCTGTGCGCTTCGACGAGGTACAGCTCTCAAAATTGATTTGCCTTCACGTGCAATATTATAATTTGATTTAGAGGAATTCTTTTTTCGTGTATTGGGAAAATTATTAAATTTAGCATAAATACATATATAGACGTACATAAATATTCTAATATTTTATTCATACACAGTCTAAAATAGGATTGAATATTTTATTAGAAAATTGGGAAAAGATGTTGTTGGATTGGAAAATTATTTAAATTTTATAACAAAATGATTGAGTAATAGGATCCCGGGATAATCGCATGCTATTTCGTCTAAACGGTTTATTAGTTATGTACGCCTCTATATATACACACATCCCAACCTGTGTCATCAGGAGCCTTACAACAAAAGGTAGATGGTATCACTTTTTTTACAAAAAAGTATTTTCGTGTGGCCTCCGTTATCCTTACGCTTGTGTGTTCGACATCATATACTATATCTGGCATTATATTCTAGATGTGCGGAATAAAACTGGATACACATATATTATATATTGCCCCAAAATAACGTTTTATGTAGTCAGCCCCCAACACACACAAAAAAAAACAGCAAACGCCATCTCAAATCATAAAGAAAGGATAATATATACATGGAGGTAGTGAATATTGATAAGGAAAAAGGATTTAAATCTTTATATATACATACATATGTGTGTGTGTGGATGTATGTGTGTATGGGAAAAAGGAATTGATTTTTGTTTTAAATAATCCAAGTGTATTGAATGTGATATTTAGCAAAACGAAAGAATGGCAGCAAAAACAATAGATTATCCTTTTTTTCCGTTGAAGATGAAATGAAGGATTAAGAAGTTATTTGGAAAATTTATGACTTCTAAATGGAAATATTGTGAAGGGTTCTAGCAAAATCATATATATCTGTACGTTCTATACAATAACAATGAAATCGTTCAATAAGTTTTGTTTTCCATTCTACCATTGATATCCTTTCGTCGGTTATTGTTTTTCTTTGAAATATTGCGGTTCTGATAATGCCACAGTAAATGATTTCTAGTGATTAAATGATTGAACTTATCAATAGATATAGACTCTTTTATTTTGTTGTTATTTGATTTATGATTGAACTATAAATAAAAACAAATGATTAGTGATTTCCTGAATCTTATGCATCCTTCCAGTATATAGTTAATCGCAGGTGATATTTTTTACGGTTTTTACAAGGCATTGTCGGCTTGTACCGTGTCAACAATCGTTCGACCTCTTCACTTTCGGAAAGCGTCGTCCCTTCAAAGCTCACTGTATCATTCGGTGCGAATCAGCACGCAGAAAGTGACCGAAACAGCGAACTTGACTGGTGGTGTACTGGCTATAGGTGTTATTGTAAAAACGAAACCACAATTGATTCTCGATACATTATGATGCACTCGATTCTCGACATATTTTGATTTCTTGTAAGGAATTTAGCGTTGAAAAGTAAGTTTTCTGATTACATATTATATACTATACCAAAAGTGAAATACATACTTAAGCCGTTCCTGTACCTAAATATCTTCAACTTGGTTTATGAATATATTAATTTTGTAATAATTCACTACTGACCAGTAGTGTTTAAGACCTAAAACTAATTAACAGCTGTTTAACTAGTGAGATTAAAAATGCTTTACGGCTTATTTCAAACTCATCTATGTACGCACACGCACATGTCTGGGCACTATGGCCTGATCCGTCGTTGATTGGTGTATATTGTGTGATTCTATCAATTCCAAGAGGTATCCGGGAGGTAGCAACGAGGGATGAATTATGTGATTTTAAGCCCTGGCTAGAACTGGTAGTAGGCCCCATTTGATTTATTCGGCGTGCTTCATGGGTCCTAATAACAATTCAATCAATATTATTGCTAACGCCTTGTCTTAAAACGTCCGTTACTCGTTCAGTTGTTAACTCGTATTTCAGATGTTTATTTGTGTGCACAAGTAATAGTTGGGCGGTTATATCACTGCCGATGTTCTTTTTAACAATTTTAATGTGTATTCTTCACTAACTGTTCTTCATACTGCTCCGCTTTTCATTGGGAAAAGATCTCGAACATATCTCAATCTATTTTGCCAAAGGTATCGCCCACTCTTCGTTTTCTTCTGACATATAGCTTAAGTCGTTCCGTGTCAGGAATTCGTAGTCTGGTTTTATGTCATTGAATTGTCACTGTGTAGCAACTGTATATTTGTTGTATTAGGAGGTTACATTTGATGGGGATTACATGGCTGCAGGCTGTATCAAGCAGATTGAGACCATTTTCAATGCATACATTTCTTGCCAATAAGGCAAATTTTCAGTGGCTATTTCGAAGTTATAACCTTTAATCGATGGGCATCAGAAGCAATGATGCATGTGTTGTTGTACTGCTTGAATCGCTCTGATGACCCAGAACCGTTTGAGAGTATATGCCAAACTCAGAGAATTATTCCTTTGTAATTTTTGGCGATGGCCCAAATCCATTACTAAGTCTAACCGGGTCTCATTCTTTATACGGGAGCTTTGAATTTTCTAGGCTACCTCCTACCTGAATTACATATCTTCTGTCCAGGAAAGGATATAGTGATTGATGCTTGCCACGCTTGCTGGACTGTTTGGCTTAAACGTTATAATTCGCAGTCCAACTCTTGTTGCCATAATAGTCCTCGAGATTTGGCCATCTTATGTTGACTGTAATTTAGACGAGTTTGCTGAGAGATGAATGTTTATTGATTGAATGAAAATGAGATTCATCAATGTTAATATACTGGCTGCTAGCCAGTTGGCCTTTTTCAAACAGTGTTGCGGATCTTAGAGTTTTAAATTGTGTACCAGTTTAAACTGTTCGCAACGAAGTTAGGTTATTGAATAGCAATAATCGCAAATAGCTACTTTACCAGCATTTTCACCACACCATATACTTATTAATGGTTCCTGAAATTTCTAACTTAAGCTTGTGGCTCTCACGGCACCATCTTATCGAATGGAAATCAGATGTGTTTTTTAAGGTCGGTTGATGTTATGATGATAAAATAAGATGACATTCGAGGTTGGACTCTATGGCTTTTTCATTCTACTTCCAATGGTTTTGTGACATTCTTGAAAGTTAAAATATATTTCCTGGCTTCTTTAAACTAGAACTAGGAGAGCATCGATATCATAGGTGCCTTGAAAATAGGGTTTACTGATAATCTCATATAGTCTAAGCGGGAGATGTGGATTCAATTTACTATTTTCATTCAATTATATCCATTATCTACATATATTTATAAGCAAACCTTCTGACATTCCATTAGGTGTCGTGAAACACAGAGTGAAAGGCTTTACTGATATCCAACGAAGCAGTGCAACAAGATACACATCTTTGATCCTGAAGAATCATTTTCGAAACTGTACCATAACCATTGGTTAAGACTGACGATCCTACCACAAGGATTAAAGTTAAACTGGTTCTTAATTGTCTGAAATGTGGTCTTAAGCGGTGTTTCGCACATACTAATAGACCGGAAGACACCAAGTTTCTTCGTCCTACTCTAAAATTTCTTCGATATAATAGGGTTTGCCTTAAAGATTAAGTGATTTTAAATAATGTTGACTGTAAGCAGGGAGTCAATTTACAAAAGAAAAATTCGAAACATTCCAGGAGTCCATTCAGTGATTTAGTACCGACTCTCGTTAGAAAATTATCATCAGTCTCGCAGGTGCATTCATAAAAATGTTAATCATTGTCTTGTACTCTGCCTTTTGTATAACGTTCATATGATCTTCCATGAACCTGAAGAGTATATATACATATGACTCATCAGCTCGGGTTCATTTCAAGCTAATTCACCTTCAATGAAACGAATTTTAAAACATTTTTTGACCAAAATTATTAGAAAGTCACAGTTACTCCCACAGTTACCGATATAGTAATAGTTATAAACATGCACAAGAAGTGCCCCAAAATACTCAGATTAATGAGAATCAACATCAACCCAACAGCTCTAAACGCTAGTTTGTATTCCAAAATAAATAATCGTACGCCGTGATTGTATCTGACTTGCTAACGCTTTAATGTTTATGTTCATTGCCATCATCGTTTATCAAAGATTTTCGTTGTTGTTAAACGTTTCTACGCCAGCAACAACAAATCTGAACAAAAACAAATCCATTATTTAGTAATTTTCAATTTTTTTACCTTCGTTTTGAACATTACAAATTTATAGATAGCATAAATAGTTTTCCCAGGAGCATGTTGGGTATTAAATACCCAACGAATGATAACAGAAAGCAGCACAAATCTAGGGAATAGATTTTAAACGAGGTGGGGTTCAATCATTCTTGCGGTTCGAGATAATGTGACGTACTCGAGTATTGGCTTCAAACCACGACAATAGAATCCAAACATAACAACATTTTGTGTGCTCTTTTGTTCGGATACAATTTTTGGATTTACCCATCATCTTTGTATATACACATTCAAGGAGGAACACAAAAAAATTCCAATAAAAATGAAAAGTTTTGATTTCACCTCAAGGGAATCACAAATAGTCGACATTTTTTTTGTTGATATTATTGTTGTTGTGTTGTATAGTTTAAACATTTTTTTTTTGGTTTTATGGTAAGATTTGGGATCTATATACATAAACAAAATTATACCTCTTAGATGTTTTCTCTACCGCAAAGGATGTTTGAATAAGATGACAACATGTTTCTTTGGTCGGCTATATGGAAAATTGGGGATCGAAAAATTCATATTTTGGTGATTAATTTGAAATATTAGTTGAGCATAAGATGAACATAAGTTAAGTACACCGCAAGGTATACTCGATGTGTCGTTCTACGAGCAAAATTGGAATACCTTTGTACCGCCAATAATTTGACCAAAACCTTTTTTAACTTGTCGGTAGTTCAGTCATCTCTTTTCATGTTATGGGCT
>OZ010736.1:190028415-190228415 GCA_963932295.1 Tipula lateralis | reverse complement strand
TATTACTTTGGAATCCTGGATGGTTCCTATTTTTCCTAATAGTTGAACACTTGCCAATATTATGTCCGTGAGTGAAACCAATTATTTTAAGAATATAACCGAGACCATAATAAATCTTAAGTCCTGGAAAGTATAATTAAACCTCAAATTGTTAACAATTCATGTTTTATGGTATTAGGTTTTAGAGTAGATTATAGTACAAGCACTAAAGTAAAGAGTTCAAGCCCTAGTTCTAGTTCAAGTTTTCAGTCCTTGTATTGATTTATGTAGTGTAATTGGCAACATGTATAAAAATATTTGTATACCATCTGGGGTGACTCAAGGCTCTATATTAGAAGTCATTTAGCCTTTGTTTCTGCATGTACTAATGTTTTGCCCTGTTTCAAAATTGAAGTGGTCGAGACCATAAATTATTTTGGCTTGACCTAAAATTATCTTCTCCTAAGATAACCGTCTTAACCTTATACGGTTAAACTTATTAAAAGTCTCATCCTTCCCCATTTTTTCGAAAGTTCGCTTTTATTTTCAGAGAGTTTTATAGTTTTGTTAAATGAAACTTCCATTTGATTTTTGCAAGGTACGATCCCAGTCAAAACTACCACTGTTTCTGATTTTCTTAATTAATTTTTATGTAGAAAAACGATTAGAACATCTGACCAATAAGCTTCAGTTCTCCGAAACATCTAGAACGCTTAACTTAAATCTTTTATGAAAATGTAACAGTCACGTACTTGAAAGATGGTTCTTGGTCATCGAGTGCAAATATGGAATCGCCTCAACTATAGTATAAAGTCTTCTCTCACTGTCAGAGCTTTAAAAAAACACGAATTTTCATTTTCCTTTCACATACTATCCCATCTTTCATTTCTGATGTGTGACGTCGTTTCTGATGTGTCACGGTAGTGTTGTAGCCGACATTATTTTATAGAAACTGGATCTTTCAACTCATAAAGTACAGCATGTCTTGTGGATTACCATCACTCTAAATTTCTAAACGCACTAATTTTGTTTGTTGATCAAAAATTAGCTTCATCGCTAAATACAAGTTTGAGAATGATCATAGCTTTAATTGTTGTACACGGATCGATTAATTTGCGTACTTCTTAATATTACCCTTCACAAAACTTTTTTTTTACGTTATGGGTGCAGAGCGGACTTTAGACTGTCCTAGCTCCTTGTAACTGTCAGAGCTCCTGCACCCAATGCGCGATCCTTCAAGTAAAGGTTGATAGCTGCGTTCAACCTGTGCATTTTATATTTCAACGGACACTGTAAACCGACCAACGATATTCTTTTCTTAGATCTTCAGTTCGAGATTGCAGCAGCTTCACCGTAAACCTATGCGCATTAATCGTTCCTCGTGTTACCCGTCCTGACGTAACAAATGGTGGCACTTTCTGCTTTAATTCTGCAGAACCATTTATTAATCTATAGAACACGCAGAGTTCTGCAAGATCTCTGCGGTGCAGTAGGTTGGCTAGATCTTTCGTAAGTCTGGAGTTTCGTTTTTTCGGATGGCACGCCGCTGAACTGTATCCAGCAACTTGAGAGCATTGCCATATGCTCCACCCCAAACTTGACAGCAATATTATATACAAGGTCTAATAAAGGTTCTATATATCATCTGGAGAATCTGATGCGATTTAAAAAATCGTCTGCATCTATTGAGGAACCCGAGTTTACGTGAAGCTGATTTGGCCAATGCGATACTGTGTTCATTCCATTTTAAATTGTTACTAATTTGAACACCAAGCAGACAAATTGAGTCACAACCCACGAGAACGTGGCTTTTTATCACAAAAGGGTATTCGTTGTGACTTCTTTTACGCGAGAATGTACATTTTTGTGTTTTTTTCTCGTTAAATTTGACCTGATTTTTAACTCCCCTCTCAAATATTGTATTCAAATCGGAATTAAGCGAAGTGACAACTTCCAGTCGTTTACCGTTCAACTGTGAAGGAGTAGGCTCGACCTCGAATGAAATAGAAGAGTGCAATGTTGCATCATCCGCAAAACTGTGGATAGGGTTTACAGAGCTATCCAACTTGCAGGTAATGATTTCTTCAAATCACACCATTACACTGAATTGCAAGAGGCTTTACAACACGAAATAGATTTTTAGTACAAGGAGGTTAACGATAGGGATCTATCTTCTAAGACAATACCATTTTACAATAACGTAGACTCACCCTGTGAAACATATTTCATATAACGTCGAATTAGGATACTTAGATAACATCAGTATATCGTAAAATACATAAAGCAGCAACAAAATATTTTTCAAGTCAAGAAAATTGTCAGACAAACATTTCTAAACAATAACGAAGACACACAAAAAATATATTTAAGAAAACATTATAAGAAGTTTAGACGAAAACAATAACACTAAAGAATAACAAGTAAATGTCAAAGTTGTGACATTAATTTTAACGTTTTTGTTGTTGATGTTGTACGAGTATATACATACATACATACACTTTACGAATAAAGAAACATTTTCATAAATATGAAATCAAGTGGAATAACAATAACAACAACGGCTTCAACATATATAGGACGTAGACGTATGTTACAGTAGTGCTGAATTTGGAATATATATTTTTTCAAAAAAAAAAAATTCAAAATTCAACTTGATACATGATGAAGATCAATGGTATATAGTCATAACACATCTACGTAAATATATATAAACGGTGGTTGATTCAAGCCACCCACAGTATACTTCTCTCCTCGAGAGCTTTGAATATGTAAATCCATAAAATTAGCTGTGTAGTGTAACACATGCTCATAATGATCCATGCACTCGTTTAAATTAAATTTTCATAGTTCGGAATATTTATTCTTATGCAAAGCATATTTATGTTCGTATTATGTTTAATCATAATAAAATTTATTCATTTAGTTAATTAGTTGATAGAAACTATTGTTATTATTTTTGGTATGCAAGCACATTACACAATCAGCAACAACAAATTAATTAAAATTTTAAACTTTTTCTTAAGGTTTCTCGTCTTGATGGCGCTCCATAGTGGGTTACCATATTGATGAACATGCGGCACCATATGAACGGAATTATAATTAATAATTCGTTTTAAAATTGATTAATTGTTTTTATGTGTAATTGTTAAAAATTGGAAAGCGAGCACACAGTAGTACCTACTTTCACCGAATAAATCTTATTACAATATACATTGTGGTGACGAGCGTGGGATCAATCAATTTTCAATGTGGAAAATAGCCACATATTTGGACTCTATAATTTACAATTGGATTACATATGAATAAATTACGGGATATAACCGGATTGTCGGTCATTGTTAAAAAAAAAGTGGTAAAACGGAAATTTATTTACCAAAGCTTCGCCATGCGGATAGCCGCCATATGATTAACGAGGATTTACTCCATTTTCAAATCATGATACTAATATAATATGTATATATATACATTTGAATTATATAAAAAAAAATATAATTAAGTATATAAATTAGATAGTGTTTAAAAAAAAAAAAAATAAATAATTGATGAAGTGCTTGGAAATTGTTTTAGTATTTAGTAAACTTAATTAAGTTTTCAGATAATTTTGTTCCATACAGATCTACGTTGGTGAGCGCTCGTCAGCTGATCTGGGTGAGTTTTTTATTTTCATTAGAATTCTTCTTTTCTTTATAATAATAAAATTAATTTTAAGGTTTTATTTGAAATAGTTTAACAATTTTTTTTTATATGCATTCATTAATTTTCGTGGATAATATGATATTTTGAATTTTTATTAAATTACTTAATTGTTTAATTAATATTTTTTTTATATACAATAAAATTTCTAAAATTATGAATTGTTAAATTTGTGATTCTGTACTGGTGGGGATTCGTGGGAATGGTGAACAAAGTTTTTTTTTCCTCCAGGTGAGATAAATTTTTTTTTGTGTGACCAATTCTTTCTTGTGTGCTATTAGCAACCCCCCGAGCCGAATTGAGCTTATCCATAAAATGTTCCTGGAGATTGGGCACACACTGGTCACTACAAAAAATATGAGAGAGACCTTATAAATTTTAAAAACTTGGAATAGAATTTGCATTGACTTAGGAAGCCAAGAAAACGACAGTCGCCGGTCTAAGTGTGCTGTAGCAGCCACTCAACCTAACCTAACCTAACCTAGGAAGCCAAGAAAAATGTGGCTATAGTCAGTTACTATCATCGTGGCTTTGTTTATTTAACCGAGTCAAGAGAGATGTTTTTAGGTATAATGAAGCGTCTCGAACGACTGATAAGTGTTCACATTTAAGTCATCAATCCGAAATGAAGGTAAGGACTTGCCATTCCTATACCTGTGAAAAAGATGTTTGAAATTCAGAAGGGTTGAAGTCAATACCTTGATTAGAGTTCTCATAGCAACTTCTTCTACGATAGCATAGTTTTACAATCTTCCAAAATGATTGAGTCCTTTGACGGATACGTTCCCATCGTGTGAGCCTATTCGTTGGTGTTTCTTCGGCGATATGCGTTTCTGGAATTGAATATAAAGTGGACCCAATTAAGAAATGGGCTGGTGTTAGAACGTCATACTCAGGATCGTTAGATAATATTTGACAAAGCGGCCTAGAATTGAGAATGGCCTCTATTTGCGTCAACAAGGTCGCCATTTCTTCGAATGTCAGGTGTACATTATTTGTGACTTTAAGCAGATGGCCTTTGACAGACTTAACTGCACTTTCCCAAATGCCACCAATCGTGGGACAACCAGGTGGGATGAATTTCCACGTAATTTCATTTTTGGTTGAAAACGTTGTGACAGTTGCTCCAAACATTTTGGATGAAACAAACGTTTCTATTTCATCGAGCTTACGTTTAGCCCCAACAAAATTTGTGCCGTTGTCACTGTATACTCGCGAAGGCACTCCTCTTCGATTTGCAAAACGTTGTAACGCAGCGATGAACGCTTCTGTAGTAAGTTCACTCACTATTTCTAAATGGATCGCCTTTGTCACCATACATATAAAAACAGCAACCCACCCTTTCACTAATTTTGCACCGCGTCCTTTTTTGGAAGATACCATTATCGGGCCTGCATAATCAACACCACTATTAGTAAATGGTCTTGCAGGATTGACTCTCACATCGGGTAACTTACCCATAATTTGATTTGTTGTCTTGGCCCTGTATTTAGCACATATTACGCAATTATGCACTAGCTGACGCACCAAACTACGACCGCCAATTATCCAATATTGCTGTCTCGTTAAGTGAAATGTTAGAGTTGGTCCAGGGTGCAAATGCACCAAATGAATATGTTTAATAATCAGTTTCGCAATAATATGATTTCCGGGTATTACTATGGGATGCTTATAATCGTAATTACCAATGAAATTTTTCAATCGCCCCCCGACTCTTAACAGTCCATCATTATCAAGAAATGGAGATAATGCAATTAATTTGCTGTTGGAATAAATTGGTTGCTTTTTCTTAAAATTGGAAAGCTCTTCCTTGAAAACTGTCGCTTGCACGTATGTAATTATAATTTTGGTGGACGATATCAGCTCTGCTGTGGTAAGGGATTTCGTCATTCTGGTATCTCCATGTAATAATTCGTTGAATATAAATCTTTTACAATATGCTAAGATTCTAGTGATTTTTGTAAATGATGAGTAATGGTTCAACAACACTTCTATCGTGTCATTGATGTTTGTTGAACAGGTTGTATTAATTGATGACGTAAATGTTTCCTGTAGCACTTTTGATGAATATTCCGACTTGGGCCATTTATTTTGTGGTTCGCTTAGCCAGCGAGGGCCTTTCCACCAAATTTTCATGTTAACCAAATCTGAAGGCATCACCCCTCGTGATTCAGAATCGGCTGGATTATCTTCGGATTTGACATGTTGCCAGCGATGTCTAGGTAGCCACTCTAAAATATCTGCCGTTCGGTTTCCTACAAAAATGGGAAGCTTCCCTGGATGATTTGACCGCCAATCCAATACGATGGTAGAATCACACCACGCGTAATATTCGGTTTCTGTATCACTATTAACAATAATTTCTTTTAATAATTTTTTTAACAAATGTGCACCGCATAATTCCATTTTTGGTATTGTGACTCTTTTTATCGGCGATACTTTTGTTTTAGCTGCCACCAGATTTACCTCAATTGATTCACTGCCTGGTACTCGACAATACACCACTGCTCCATACCCTTTCAAACTTGCATCACAGAATCCATGATACTCGACTTTTATGCGGTTGTTCAAGAATCGAGGTATTTTTATGGATTCGAATGATTTCAAATCGTCGCGAAATCGCAAATATTGTTCACTTACATCTTCTGGCAGTATATCATCCCATTGTAGTTTCAATGTCCATAACTGTTGCAATAAACTCTTTGCTACAAGTGTCGATGGTGCCAGCCATCCTAAAGGGTCAAAGATTCTTGATACCTTCGACTAAACGGTCCTTTTTGTAATTTCTGTAGTTTGAAATTTCATAACTTTGAAGAAGAATGTGTCGGAAAGTGGTGTCCATTGTAATCCCAGAACTTTGACCGTCTCATCTGACACAACACCAGTATTAAAATCTTCATCACAAAGACCTTTTGCATTCGATCTCCATTTTCGTAGCTGCATTTGCCCAAATTTAAGTACCGATTCCAGATCTTGTTTTAGTATTTCAGCTGATTCTTCGTTATCCGCGCCCGACAATAGATCATCCACATAGAAATCACGATGTATTACCGTATTAACATGTGGGTACTGCTTCTCGTAGTCACGACCCAATTGTTGTAAGGTCCTTATCGCCAAAAATGGAGAACTACTTAAACCAAATGTTACAGTTGTGAGATGATAGACTTTTAATGGGTCAGTAGGGCTTTCTCTCCACAGCACGCGTTGATAATTTCGATCAGCTTCATTAAGCACGACTTGTCGGTACATTTTTTCGATGTCAGCACATACCGCAATTTTATAGGATCGAAATTTCAATAGAATGGACCATAATGAAGGTTGAATTGTAGGCCCAACAAGCATAGTATCGTTAATCGATATACCAGTTGTAGTTTTACTTGAACCGTCAAAAACCACTCTCAGTTTAGTAGTAAGACTTTCATTTCTAATTACAGCTTGATGCGGTAAGTAATAGCTTGTCTCATCATCGCTAATGTACTCTTTGTTTTGTACCTGTACCATATGGCCCATCTGTATATATTCCCGCATCACGTTGACGTATGAATCACGAAGGTTTACATCTCGTATGAACCTCTTCTCCAAATTATGAAACCGGTACATAGCTTGTCGATGTGAATTTCCCAGCATGGGTCGGTTTGTTTTAAAAGGAATTTTCACAATGTATTGCCCAAGTTCATTTCTCTTTGTTGTCTCACAGTACCATTTCTCACATTGATCATATTCGTTGCAACGTTGTTTAAATGTTGTCAAATCTTCCATCGCCCAAAATTTTTTCAAAGTTTCGTCTACGTTTTGTTCAGCCATCATACTCATTGCCTTTGTTTCCATGCATTCTTCAAGTTGAGTTCCGACATTATGACCTATAACCCATCCAAATTAACTTTTCCTCGCAATTAACTCATATTGAACTATTTTGTCCTCCAAGTAAATGTTAAATGTATACGCATACCCAATAATAATATCTATGGGTCTCGAAACATCATATTCAGGATCAGCTAGTTCGAGATCTTTGAATGTACCACATTTACGGTATTCTCCATTTTGAATCGTGGTTGGTAACTTAGGTAGTATGTACGTATTGATACACAATGGATTGAAGTCAAAGACGCGAGATTTGACGATGAGTTGCACTGATCCTTTCGTTTTTTCCCATCCATCAGTAATACCAGTAACAACCATATTACTTTCGCTGCGTTGTAACATCAATTTATTGGAACATGCTCGTGATATAAATGAGTGTTCCGACCCAGAATCCAGCAAAACTCTACATTCATGCCATTGTTTCATGAAGTCATGTACCATGATTATTGCAGTTGGCAGCAATGTCGTTCGGCGAGCTGTGCTGTGCAATGGTAATGCACAAACTGTTTGACAAATAAGAATTTTTGAGCTCTCGGCTGTGGGTGGCGTTACGTTTGGCTCCTGCTTTAGACTCGTTTCGTGTAACAAAGTGTGGTGTCTTCTCTGACATTTTTTGCATCTTTTTCGATAGCGATAATTAACAGCATGATGATTCGATGATAAGCAGACGAAACATAATTTAAGTTTTGCCGTCAATTCGCGTCTCTCCTTCTCTGGAAACGCAATAAACGTCTTACAATTAGATGCGTAATGACCTTCCCCACATACCGGACAAATAACTTGATAACTCTGCATAGTTAATGCTGCAGTTTTAAGTTTGGTAGTGCGGTTGGTTACAGGTAAACTACAACATTCCAGTTCATCCGTACGTAATTTCAGGAAGTTAAGAAATTCTTCTAATGTGGGAAAATCTGTTTGCGACGATTTTTTGCCCATTCACGGTTGGTTTCTTCGTCCAATTTTCGCAAATGTAAATGGATTAACCACAAATCACGTTTCTTTCCATCCTCTCCTAAAACATCCAATCCCCGTATCACTTGATCCGTTGTGTCATAAAATTCACTGAGTACTTTTGCCGTTGGTTGCGATATCTGCGGCACATCCAAATATTTTTGCACTAACTCTCTAACGATTGGTTTAACCTTATCATATCTATCTAAAACTTTATTCCAGGTTGGCTCATAGTTTTCTTCAGTTAGTGGTATCTGACTAATAAGGTCTTCCGACGGCCCGTTTTTCAAGAAGCGCTTCAAATATTGAAACTTTTGAATGTTCGGAATACGCTTGTTGTTATGAACCATTTGTACAAATAAGTCACGAAACGATCGAAATTTAAGTTTTTCATGGCCAGTGAACACCGGAATTTCGAGTGGTGGAAGTTTTATCGTTTTTTCTTGGTTATGAATTTCCGCAAAAGTCTGTAAAAACGTTTGTTGTTGATTAACAAAGTCGTCCATTGTAACATTCGCAGACATTGAAGCTTCTAATCTAGCCTCTTCACTGTTTGAAATCTGCTTCTCAAATAACACAAGTTTTTCTTTATTCGTAAAGTGTAATTTCTCTATTGATTCTACTATGATTAGATTTTCAGGAAAGAAATCCCTTTCAAGGTCGCCTTCCAATGAGGTAAAGTCAGTCCACTCATCCTTGAGTAACTGGATATGAGTTTTGACTTGCTGTACGGTGGTAGTATTTTTATTGTATTTATCAATATCGGCTTTAATAGCTTCAAATCGTTTTAGAATGCGTTTTAAGACTCTAGCTTCTCTCGCTGCCGGCATAACTACCGCTAAATTCGTAGCACAGGTAATTAATTGATTGAATATTTACTAGAATCACCACGGTGCGTTACTGATTTTTTGAATGCAGTTACTTTCAACGCTTCACCGGTTTTTTTGTTGTAATTTTTCACGAACACGAATTTTAGATTATCAATATTGATTACAGTTTCACAGTTGTTTTTTTTTTAAATTAACGATCACGATTTTAAACTCCCAATTTTTTGTATTTCACAGTTTCTAGCGGTAGATTTTTATCACTTGTATTTACTGTCACAGCACATCGACATTTTTATTATTTTTTTTTTTAATATCACATGGTATCACACAATTCTCTCTTCGTAAATGTCTTGAATTGGCAGCTCAGCTTTTCCGCAATCAAGGTCGAAGGACCATAAACAAGATTGTATCCAACTCAGGCACAAATAATTGTTGGACACAAAATTGCAATTGTGAATTACACTAACGGCGCCAAACACTAACACCAACGCTGTTCACTATGTTGTTTCTCTTGCCACAGTACTACAATAAAACACCACCGTTGATATTTTGTATTTATATAAATTTTTTATTCTTAAGAATTATATTATATTACTATAATTTAATATTTTATTTTAATTTTTTGTGGAACAGTTATTTATTTATTTTGATGTTAGCGCGATCAGATCCGAGATGTAATTGACATCAACCCACTAACCCATCGAACATGATGGCTGCCAGCGAGTACTAATTACACCAATGACAAAACGTCGCTAGATGTCACTTTACTCCCTCGAACACGATGGCTGCCAACGAACACCAATCACACAACGACAAAACACAATCACAGCTCCGGTTTCTCCACATTTCAATAATTTTCTCAAGCAGAAAGTGACCAACTTCATAACTTGCTAAATAGAGCTATCCATGCAAATGAGCAGAATCTGCACGAAATCACGCATAAACCTGAAGACAAATCACTAAGTCCAAGTAATAAAGCCTTCAAGACGCACTGAGGAAAACAAAACATACATTTTATTTTCGAAATGTAAATAAAATGTCGTCAAAAGCTGCCATGTTTCATAATTTCGTTTTAAAAACATTATTCCCCGTCATTCAACAAAGAGATTCTGAGTTCTTAATTTTTCCCCAGCCAGTATGTTGTCTACAGATGTGATCGTTCACCAGAAACCAGTACTAACAAATCTGGTGGTGGAGTATTAATAGCTATTGACACTTCTGTACCCTGTGAGCTCGTTGAATTAAAAAGCGTGTCTATTGAACAATTATGCGTAAAAATATCGATCAACAAAACAACATTATATATCTACGTTGTATATATTCCACCTGACGCATCGATATTATCATATACTACATGCTGCGACTCAATTGTAGAAATCAACAATATGGCTAATAAATCTGACATTATCTTAATCACGGGTGACTTCAATTTTCCTTCTATTAATTGGACCTTAGACGAGGAATTGGATGAAATTTTACCAATGAATATTACGTCGGATGAGGAACATTTGTTCACTGATACTATTTACGACTCAAACCTGAGTCAAATTTGCCAAATACAAAATGGCTTAGATAGAACTCTTGACTTAATATTTACAAATGAACGAAGTGTATTAAAGGTAAATCAATCAGCAACGCCTTTTGTTGTTAATGATGTTCACCATAAATCAATTGAAATCACATTGGAAATCGAGAACATTAACAAAAAATTCAGTCACAAAAGCTCGAGGCCTTTCTACAACTTCAGGAAAGTAGACACTATTAATCTCCATCATTACATTGAACGTGTCGACTGGATGAAAGAACTAAACAGCAGCAATATAGAAGAAAATGTGCACAAATTTTCTAAAATCATATATCAAGGTATAGAAGTATATGTCCCTTTATCTGCGGTAAAACTTGATAAATATCCACCATGGTATGACGATAAACTCATCAATTTGAAGAACAAGAAGGATAAAGCCTATAAAAAAACATTAAAACAATATTCCGAGGCTAGTAAGCTTAAATATGCAGAATGTAACCAACATTTCGAAAACTATTTTGAGACTAAATACAAGACTTATATAACTTGTATTAAAGACAAAATTAAAATGATCCAAAGCACTTTTGGAGCTTTTTTAAGACAAAACGTGAAAACAACGGTTTTCCTGCATATATGACATTCAAAGAAGGGAAATCATCGGACGCTCAAGTCATATCCAACATGTTCGCTGAGCTTTTTCAATCTGTATTTAGACCAGAAGACGTTAATAAATACGAAAATCCCCACCATGCTAGCGTAGGGAACCTGTCCATTGAAATACCACAAATAACAATAGAAGATATAAACAAGGTTCTTAAAACATTCGGCGATGGTTGCGGTCCTGACCAAATACCAAATCTTTTTTGAAAGATTACACCAGTTTGGAACTACCTCAACCGGAAGATAACCAGAATAACCCCATTATTTAATACTGGGGATAGAAGTAATGTATCATGTTATAGAGGTATAACGTCGATTTCATCTATACCCAAATTATTTGAACTAGTAGTATGTAATTCCTTCAAAGAAGTGGTACCTCGACATGTTTCACCATACCAACATGGGTTCATGCCTAAAAGATCAACATCTACAAACTTTATTGAATTTACCAGCAGCACAATAAAAGTTATTGAAAGCCACAAGTGTACACAGACTTTGCCAAGGCGTTTGACTCCATTAGCCATTGTAAAGCACTAGAACGTTTATACTCATTTGGATTCTCAAACAGCTATGTGGCTTGGTTTAAATCTTACTTAAGCAACCTCATCCAATACATCGACATTGGTAACAGCAGGTCCAAGCCAATTCAAGTTACATCGGGTTTTTCACAAGGTTCTCATCTTGGCCCTTGGATTTTTACCATTTTCATCGACGCAATCACTGAAGTCATTCTACACTCTAAAATTATAATGTTTGCTGACGACCTCAAAATATACAGAACTATCGAGAACTTAAGCAATGCCGAGAAACTTCAAGAGGACGTTGACAATTTAGCGATATGGTGTGAGTCAAATCTTCCTAGTCTGAACATCAATAAGTGTAAGACTTTATCATTCCACCGGAAATTAAATCCAGTTTTAAAAAATTACGAAGTAAACAATATGCCACTAAAGCGAGTATCAGAGATCAAAGACCTCGGTGTTATTTTCGTGGAAAATATGAGCAGTAACAAACATATAGAACAATGTGTTGCTAAATCTAATTCTATGTGGGGTTTTATTAAACGATGGACGGGAGACATTTATGACCTGGAGACAATTAAGATTCTGTATTTCGCATACGTACGTTTGCAATTGGAATATGCTGTTACTGTTTGGTGTCCATTTTATGATCATCAGTAAACTTGAGGGTATTCAGAAAAAGTTTATCCGTCACTTAACATGGAAAAGCGGTTGGGAGTATGATTATGAATTACCATACCATGAAAACCTGCAGCGTTTACCACCATATCTGGATGGCTGCAAAACAAACAACATATCAACTCTGGAAAATAGACGTGAGGTTTTAAAGTATTCGTTTGTTGGTAATATTTTATTAGGTCACATTGACGCAATCAATACTGGAAAATTTACAAATTAAAGTAGACATCTAAGAAGAAATGAGTTGTTGCAAGTTGATGTCCATAGAACCAATATGCAAAAGCTTTAATCAGATAAATCACCTGTTCGATTTTACTTCTAGCAAGGATACCTTAAAACGAAGATTGAAACAAGACTTTGCTTCTTCCTGATTTTTATTATTATTTTATATGTCTGACTATTACGTCATTTTTAATGTCAAATCGTATTTGTCGACTTATTTATAAATAAATAAATAGATAAAT
Source organism: Tipula lateralis (assembly GCA_963932295.1). Classification (NCBI taxonomy): domain Eukaryota; kingdom Metazoa; phylum Arthropoda; class Insecta; order Diptera; family Tipulidae; genus Tipula; species Tipula lateralis. The sequence continues at coordinate 190,215,256 of OZ010736.1, read as the reverse complement.
AAATAAATAAATATGGTGGCATGAATTGATTGATTCTACAGGTATGTGCGATATGACTAAGTACAAGAAATGTGAAAGATTGAGAGTGATTCGAAATAAAAGCTCAGATTACAAAGTATATATTTTAAGACAGTTTTGACAACAGGGCAAAAGCACTTTTTTTTTGTTGCACTGTTTAAAGAGTTCAAAACATCCAAAGAGATAAATTGACGTGTGCGTTGGCAATTAAACAATTTATTTATATTTAGACACTATATTTTTTGAAACTATTACAAATTAGCTTTCAACACCGACGTAAGTTGATATTGGGTCGTCCTCTTCCCTCGCGCGCACGAATGTGGCCAGCTCAGTTTGGTTGGCCAGAGATCTTCGGGCTGGGTGTAACAATCGGGAATTTATGCTCTTGAGATATGGAGTTTGTTCCACAAAGGATTTGGAACGGGGAAAATGAAAATGGCACTTATACCTGTTTTTCCACGTGTACAGACCTCGCGATGTCGACCATCCACAACGATCGCTCGCGTTCCACTCGATAATCGATGACTTGATCCACGTGGCTTAGTGCGAGCCCCTTCAATTGCTTATCTTATTTTATGTCGACCACTCGGACGACGTGCTGCTTATTTATTTTCCTTTGTTGCCGCTAAAACCCAGTTTCACTCTTTTGATTTTCTTTTATTTATATTTATAATGTCTTAGATCATTTTTTATTTGAGTTAATTCAATCTCTTTCTCATTTTGTCTCACACTTAGTCGATCTTCCACATTCACTTTACACCAAAAAACTCAAACCAAAAAAAAGCCTCGTTCCACCACAAGTTATCTTTTGATCTTTCCGCCATCTATATTTCAGCACAATATTCAGCTACGGTTGATTATCATTCTGTTACCGACTTGGCAAAAGTGACTGACGTCTATCAGTGTCATGTCAAAAGTGTTGTGCTGTCTTGTGTTGTAATTCGTCAACTTTGTTTTTGTTTACCGTGAGTTTGTGTTTATGTTATTAAGAATAAGTGTCTGTTCATTGTGATTATTGTTTTCTGTGAATGTTTACTGTAATACGTGTCGTGTGTGTTGGCGGTTGGTCAATGCACCTACATATATGTTATATCCTATTCATGTTCCTGTTTCATGTTATATGTATCTGGCTTGCCTGTTGCGGATACGAGTGTGTGTGCTTATCTTCGCCGGTAAGTATTCCGTATCTGTGTGTTTGCCAGTGTTTCGTATCCAGTCTCTTTCCTGTTTGTTTTGTTTCATCTGTTTGATGCGGTTTATGCCACAATTTCCTTGGCCTTGTCATTTCAGTTTGAGATCATTTCATCTTGGACAGGTCAGTGCCTAAGGAACGGACGGGCTAGATATCACCGACCAACTGGGCAACAGGTATGTACCCATTTATGCGTGATTTAATATTTTCATTTTTATATCAGAACCCGTTTCAAAATCCACCAATTCGACATTGAAATCCGTACAAGGGCCCTTTACAGTCAAAGTCAATAGAGAAGGTTTCAGACCAGTAATTTTCTTGATTAAAATCAGTGTCATCAGTTATCACCTTCCCGATCCAATAATAGATTAAATATAAACTCTTAGGCGTCCATCAATGTCTTTCAAATAGAACAATTTTGATTTCAATTGAATCTGCCTTTATTCTTACAAGGTAGTGATAAATGTCTCCTTTCGTGATTCTTCTAACATCCTTTTTACCTCTTTTGTAACTCAAATGTTCCCAATTTTGAAGATTGTTTTCAATTGAACCATAACAATTATGGTTAACGATATATTCTATCATTATCGAAACCAACTGGCTTCATTACATATATTGCCAAGTCGGACGTTGGATATTTGGCATGGGATAATACAATTCATATTGTATAATTTTATTAGTTATTGCACATCATTTCCTATAAGACCAGAATCATTTCCAGACGTAAATTGGTATGGAATTATAATCCGATTGCTGAGGACGAGAGTTATTGTTGCCTAGTTGTGGCCAACAAAGATTTTAATTTTACTATAATATTATCTAAAATTGGGCGACATGACCAATGTGATAACTGTTTCGAGATGCTGCTACGAGACCAAAAATCCGTCCCATTCTTAAGTCGATTAATGACTGCGAGGCCCCTAATGAGTTTACGTTGAGTCTTGTTATCAAAACTATTGGTTATTGGTACAACCAGTTAGCACAAAAATCTCTTACGATTTTTTCAATCACTCCTCTCGTTTTTCCCATAAAAATGAAAATCAATTTTAATTCCACTGTAAATCAGTGCAGCTGTGAAATATAATGCTAATACATAAACCACATTTTCTTCCTACTGCTATATTCTTGTGTACCGGTAAGAGCTGAAAAAGTTTTTAATTTTTTTGGTAAATACACTTTTTATAGTTTTGTTAGATTTAAGAATCATATCTTAAGGAAAACGTTCTTTCTTGCACATATACAATAATAACTTTTTTCCTATCTCCCAGATTTTCCACAACTGATGTAGGTATGCTAGTTATACAGCACAGCATATAGTTTTTAGTTCAAACAGAAGTCGAACAAAAAATTACTGTGCTTTACGGTTTGTGTACGATCTCTACATATAAATTCTTTTTAATGTGCAAAGTGTTTTAAAGTATCTAAAAGTGTTTTGTTGGAAAGTTTTTATTCTTTTACATCATTAATTTTTGATTGTCGATTTAAATACATATAGTCTGTCTGTATATATTTGTGAAAGCTTAGAGAGCTTTTCTGTGGTTTTGTTTTATTTCACTTCCATACTCGTATATGCGGTATGCAGGTACTTTGGTTAAGAAATTCCAAGTAATCGAAAAACTATTTAAACGATGCTTGACTGAAATTAATTTGACTATTCAATGAAAACTTGTTATCAACTCTTATAGGTAGTTGAGGTAATTAAAAATTGTGTGTGTGTGTGTGTACATAATAACAAACGTATATATAAATTAACCCTCAAGACATTATTATTTTGCTATAAATTATTGAGTTTATACCTTGAGTAAATTTTCTTCTCTTGATCATAAACAACTTTGTTTTTTGTTTTTTGCCGTAAGCCAAGCTACACGAGTATAAACAGAAAGTTTCGTTATTTATTCTCGTATAAATGTATCGTACACAAGTTTGTCAATAAATTTTTTAACTATATATAGTTTTAAATATAGTTGGTATGTTTAACCAAAATATAATAATTTATTTTTATATAAAACGAACTATAAAGCTGTAGCTAAATGGATATAGCAGAACCGAAACAAAACGGAAATTGGAAAATTAAAAGAAAAATCATATTGTACGAGTACATAGTGGAAGATATAACAGGTATCTAGCTTTGTATTGTATACAATTTGTACAGATTTTAAGTTTAACTATACGTGTATGAATGAACGACTTTACCTTTAAATGACTGTAAAGGACGATAATGGATATACCATACAGATATCTGCAAAATATAAGTTAATCGAATCATAGGTAAGTGAATTCAAAACAGATCTCTGCATGCCACTGTTGGGGAACTATAGACTGGTATCAAACAATGTAGTGTGAAGATGTCACTAGGTAAAACGACATATTACGTCTACGACTTGGGTTATATACGTATTAAGTCGGACGTTAAAGGGGAATTGCAAAACAGTTGGAAGTGTCCAAAAACAAATAGTAGAGACAGAAACCAATAAAATCATAGTCTCGTGTTATTGTATGCTTGGCAGTGGCATGCTTACATGGGAAGGTTTTGGCATTAAACAAACACTTACGTGTTTAGTTGAGGAAGTTTTATAAAGGATTTCCAATAATAGAGGTTTCATTTTGAATAGCCTGCTATTTGACTGTAAACTTTGAAGCTGCCATCTTTAGATATTTGACAAGTAAAAACAACATAATTACTAAAATTTGTACGATACAAGCTTCAACTTCAACAACGGATTGAAATTATTAAAATTCAAAAATGGTAAAATTTTGTTAATCATGAAGCTCTCGGCCAGCATAATGAAAATGGTGGAGAAATTTGAGCTGTTGGGAGAAATAAGTGATTTGAAGTGATTCGAAACCGTGTGCGTCGCTCAAAACCAATTGACAATATTGCTGCTGTAGCTCGTCGTGTTGAAGAAAAGCCAGGTTCTTTGATGATTTCTCTTAAAAACTACTCGTTTTTTGAATATAAAAATGAAACCTTTTATTGGAACCCCCTTTAGAAACGGTACAGGTCGTATGGATAGGACCGATTAACTTCAATTCCATAAACTGTCAACCATATATCGTCTTATTACGACACAGATTGATTTGAAGCACAAACAGTAGTAGAAGACATTCTCGTTCAAAACACGTACGCCGAAAAAGAATGATACTCGTACGTGTATCACAATAGTTTGATGGTAAAGCTCAAACAATTATGATGTCAAGTAGTTTGTGCATAACTGTCAAGGAAACTTCTCCGTCAAATAGAATGGTTCAGAAATATTGGTCGAATTTAGTTGTTTTAGTTCAATTATGATTGTTGATGAGTGCTCAGAATATCACACTAGAATCACAACAGACTGAAGTATTTTCAAATTATTATACATGATGATTTTGGCATTGGAAAAAGCTTTGATAAATATGGGAGCTGAATTTGGACAAAAACCAATTTTAAAACCTAGGATACGAGCTGCGTTTCCATGTACCCAATTTTCTATAAAGATTTGTCCAATTAAAGCTTCCGGTTTTACAAATATCTCGGTATATATAAGTTATATCGAACACGAGAGAGAAGTTTCACTGAAATAAACGCTGAAAGAAGATAGATAATACGCGTCCAGTAAGACGTCGAACTGTGCATACCGAACAAGCGATAGCGTAACATTGAAGAACACCAATCAATCGATAAGCCGTCGTTCTCAATAACTGGAAATTTGTTGATTCACTTTATGAAAGATTTTGGTTTACGGGCTAATTTTACAGGATTTTAGGCTATCCGATTATCGCACACGTCACCAATTCGGCCAATGATCTGAAGCAGAAATTTATATTGATGTTGATACCACAACAAAATTTATTCCGCGTCCAAACTCACACGGAGAAAATCTGGAGAAAATTATTGATTGGTAAATTTTATGGATCAGCTGAATTATTTGTCCATATGTTTTCAAAAACGATGATGAGCGGAATGTTACAGTCCACGATGAACGGTATAGAGATATAATTTTTTAATCTTTGTATCCCAATTGGCTGACATAAATGTTGCTGATATGTGCCAACAGGACGGTACCACATGCTAGGCTACTTAGCGTGTAAGATGACACTGTATGTTGGCACATTTATTACTCTCGTTGATAGCTCCGCCATTCGTGAACTCAAGTTCGATTCCCGGCGATGACCGAAAAACAAGTAAATATATGTGAGTTGAACCGTAGGCCCCTAGTGACGTTGAGTTCTGGAGTACTGACCCGTTAGATTTAATTGTTATTTTAAGATTTGATGAAAAACTAATTTCACGTAATGTTACTGGTAATTGGCAAGCTACATCGTGTGAACTAACTCGATTAGATTTATTTCATTGGGAATATGTTAAGTCAATTGTCTACGAAGAGAAACCAGAGACTATTGAACATCTAGAACACAACATTTGGCAAGTTACAAGCAAATTGCAGATAGCACCATCTATAGGCACCAATCGGAGACGTTACTATCCAGCTCCTTTCTTGCTTCCTAAATTACTAATATGGCTAGCTAGTCGTTTGCAAAAGTCTCCTGTTTTCGTCTTCCAGGACTGGTTCTTAGTAGAACATGGTCGCATTTACTTAGCATTCGCCATCTTTTGCCATGTCATCTCTTTTCCCTTTCACGTTTCTCTTCAATACTCGCTCCCACTTGTAATCGATGTCTTCTCCCCTCTCACCCAGTTTCCGAAACTACACCGATCCTAGCACACTATCCACAAATACAGAACAAGATTCAACACCACACTTTTCCAATATAAATACAATGTCCAATATTCAATTTTTTAAGCCTGCCATCTATGAGTTGTCCGCCGAAACTCTCTCTCTTCGCGGTCCACTGTTTTTACCATCTTATATCACGTTTATACGAACATCGCCTTCAACAACCTTTCCCTGACCCGTATATCCATTTTTATCTTTCTGGGTTTCGCAGTTGTTCGATGTCATATCAAAATTAATTTTTTCGACTTGCTTATTATACTTAATCACCATCTTCAGACGAGGAAAAAGCTGCACAGACCAAATCCACACAGTCCGAATTGTAATCGAACAATCCAACGAATGGAACTCACCACTACATACTCTTCGTGGACTTCGAACACACATTCGATTCCATAAATGGAAGCGCAATCTGGAAACCACTTTGTGAAATACGCATCCCGAGGAAATTAACCAACCTCATCCGAGAAATGTATCGGGATGCATACCATTGAGTGTGCACTCAATAACACAATAAAAATTTGTATACCTTGACTGTACTGTATATGAAGAACAGGCGGAACGGAAGAAGACATTAACAAAGCGAGAAACACTTTCAACATGCTCCATAAGATCTGGAATGCATCCGTCCTGTCAAGAACCACCAAAATAGGAATGTTCAATGCCTGTGTAAAATCAGTACTGCTGTATGGCTGTGAAACGTAGAAACATACACAGAAAATCACAATAAGACTCCAAATGTTTGTGAAGCCTTAAACGATTGATCAAATGCTTCTGGCCGAATAAGATCACAAATGAAGAATTACTGCGACAAACAAACCAAGTGAACATTGAGAAGGAAATCAGGAAGTGGAAATGGAGATGGATAGGACAAACGCATGAGAAAGACACCAAATGTCATAACCAGGATGTCATTAGAATGGAATCCGCAAGGAAAAAGAAAAGTCTGAAGGCCAGCAGTGATTTGGAACAGATCGGTGCTAACTGAACAAAATATCTTGGGAAACCATAAGGGGAACTAAAGAGAGCAGTCCCAAAGTTTGATCCTCGTAATCGTAACTAACTCGAAAACAAATCACAGATAAAAAACAATTCAAATCCCAAAATAAATAAAAAAAGCTTAAAAAGAGCTTTTTTACGTTTGCAAATGATCACATCCCGACGCTTTGTTTTTACTTATGATAACAAATAGGATGACTGAATTAAAATGAAATTGAACACGCCTAAGGCTGAAGTTGAATTTAACGAATTAGATAGATGAGATGAAACCAAGAAAGAACCGTTTGCATATGAATTGAAGCTGCATCGAATCATCTTCAAACAGTTATTCTTTATAAAGTGTGCATGGGTGAATGGTTGCATCATTAATTTCACTGAGAGAGATATCTGTATTTACTGTTTTAATTTGAGAAAGCTTGAGGTTATCGAAGTAATCGAGAGTGTCTTAACAACTGTGGGTTTAATGCCAAAGACACAGAATTTATAGCAGAAGGCCGAACGTGTACGTTTACTCGAAATTGCAAGCATATAATTGGATAAAGATTCATGCCAAACGTAAGAATAACCTGGAATTATAATTGGAGGGAGTGAGTCAAGAAATTTCACCTGTTTATATTCTTAAACCGATAGAAAAGGTAAAACCCTTTATGTTCTGTATAAATCTGTAGCCGAGATATCCGATTTCATCTGCAGGAACGAATTCGATGAACCTAATTTTCGAGCACTTTTTCCACTAAATCAAATCGTACGTCATGAATACAACTTCACTATTGATTTGTAAAACTTGAAGTGATTTTGGTTTATTGCTAAAGACCAATGAAAACTTCTTGGAAAGCATTCAATATCACAATTTCTTGAAATAATCGAATTGTTGCTCTTGCTGTGTGGCACGTAGCCCAGTCTTGTTGGAACCAAATGTTGTCAAGATCAAATTCTTCCAATTTCGGCCATAAAAAGTAGGTTATCATCGATCTATACCGAGCGCCATGGACAGTAACGGTGTTACCAGCTTCATTTTGGAAAAAATATGGACCAATGAGTCCACAAGACCAAAAACCATACAAAAATGTCAATTTAGGTGAATGTAATGGTTTTTCATAAATAATTTGTTGATTTTCTTCGCACCAGTGAGCCTTATCGGAGAAGATGATTTTCTTAAAAAAATTGTTATCGTTTTCAAGTTCTTCCCAGGCAAAATCAGCAAATTCACGGTGGTTCAATTGCTTCAGTTCTTGAGTGAGAACAATTTTATATGGATGCAAATTCAAATCCTTGCTCTAAATCCGCCATGTTGTGGATTGAGACATTCACAATTCTTTAGAACGTTTTGCAATCGCCAAATTGCCGTCTTTAGCAGCACTTGCCTGAACGGCAGCAGTATTTGCATTACTTCGTGCGTGTTGGATTTTAGAATCATATGTGATGAAAAATGATCCTATATACAATAACTCAATCATAAGATATCATAGGAACCACCTAGCTATGTTTTAACATCGACAAAAAAGCCGAATGGAAAACAACTCACGTTGTGTATTTGGTAGGCATCAACTTAGTGTTGTATATTATGGATTGCAATCATTACAATTACTGATCGCATAATTGAAAGCTGCAATAGAGCTCAGCTATTAGATTTAAGGGAATGATGTTCATGGTGTACTCGGCTAGGACAAATAAACTTGGAAGCTTTTAGTAAGTGTCATTATAGACATAGATTGGGGGAAACTGACAAATATGTAACAAGGATGTCGATGAATTGTAATCGGCAAGTGAAGAGTCTGTTCTATTGGCTGGCATTGAACAGCGCAATATGGAGATGGTTTAAACAAATCGAAACAATATGGCCGTAGGTTCTCGATTTACGTCCGGAACGAAATGCGACTCAAGCCCAACACAAATAGGAGTTGATTAAATACGATCTAAAGTACATAACTACGAGTATTGTCTTATTAAATACCAAAATTGTGAATAGATTTATCTATTGACAGATTTATATGTTGGAAAATTTTCCATCAACAATAGTTAAGCAAAACACGAGTACATTCAAAACAAGAATCTTATCAAGAATTTATTTCTTCGAATCAAAGAACAATAAACAAGGATTTAAGTGATTTAAATACAAAGAATTATTTATAATCTACAGAATTTTTAAATTTTAATCTAAATATATTTTAATTTCTATTGTCGTTAGTAAATTAGAATAGAGAAAATCTGCTTTGTCTCATGTATATAGATAGATCCACATATGTTCGTATATACGTATATGCTAAATAGGAATTTATTGTTCTAATTTATTTATTTATTGTTCTCTATATAAGACATATAAAGTTTTAGAAAATTCTTCGCATTTCTAATTTATCTAATCACGAATTTGGGGAACTAAATCTTTTGTGCTATAATACAATTTCGCTGTATATGCGCTCTTATCTCATTTCTAGGTATATAATTGCATGCTATGTACGCATCACTTACACTTATCTCAAAAATATTTAGTCAAAAGTTGTTTTTAAACTTTTATTTTTTATATAAAATACATACACATAAAAATATCGAACCTATACTATCGGACATCCCACCCCACGTCTCGACAATCGCGATAATTCATGCTGATACGATTTAACATTCGGATTGTTGCACGCCCCCATTAAATTTTCACATATAATATTGGCATCCAAACTCCTAAAACCGAAAAATAAGTAAACAAACAATCCAATAACATACCGAGCGGGTCGGAAAACTTACTCGCATAAACTGGCGGTTGCCGTCCGAACCGTATTCGATGTCAAATGCCGGAGTTTGCAATCAATAAACTCTTGTGTATACAAACACGTTATACCATCATCGATCAATGTATCATTCAAACGTTTCATATCATTCTCACAGTAAAATTGGGCCGACACATGATTGAGGCGGGCCGTCGCAATTTTAGCATCATACGCATATGAATATTGACAAACCGCATTGAGCGCATTTGGTAGCCAATTAAATATGCATTGGGTTTGTCCCAGCATTCTCATACAGTAAACGGCAGCAAAACTTGCAAACAATTCAGCCGAAATCTCATTGTCACGATATTTTATCAATAGGTGCGTTAGGAACGTATCTCTTATCGCCAATCCACAATATTCTTCTGCCACACGCTATACAATACCGTTTTACATTAAAATATAAAATTTATATAATTTATTAACTCACCTCAATTTCTGCCTCACAAACACTTTCGGTAATTAGTGGTTCGTCGACCAATGGCGCTGATCCCGCTCCAATTCGAACTATGATTAGTGCAGGCACCACGAAAAAAATTATTAATCTCATTATGTGGGTTTATGTTAGTGTGCTGTCGAATCTCGTATCACAATAAGTAAAAATGCTCAAATTGTTTATATAAAAACATTCGGACCTTCTGACCTGCTCTCAACTGCAATCTATAAATAAAAAATTTCAGAATATTTGCACAATACAATATTGTGACAAAGAAAGTGAAGCGGTGATAAACCTAAAATACACGGAAAAAAAATTTATATTTTGTAAAGCTCTTGTTCGTTTCGACGACGGTCTGATTCACGGTACAGTTCAGAACAGCAAGATAAGAGTCTACTGTACTGTTCAGCTCGTTTAGAAAAGCTTCAATTTGCGACCAATAGGAAAAATATGCTCGTAAAATTGATTATTTACGCTCACCCTGTATTTCTAAAAAAATATTTTTTTTAAATTAAAGCTCTCATGTTTCATAAAAAGTGATTTGTATAGAAAAGCTCTATATACTATGTATGTGTGTGTAGATACAAATAAGCGTATGTATTGGTTGTGTGAAAATTAAATTTATTCAATTAGAAATTAGATTTTCCTATTTGTTGGTACACGTGAGGAGTAAGAGAAGCAGTGAGATTAGTTAAGTGTAAATATTACACATATACGAGTGGGAGTAAGGGGAGGGTTTTATAAATTAATTTCAACGGATTATATTCCTATACGACTAATTTAATGAGGCTTATAATGAACTTTAAATTATGTATTTACATCGTACATGACTTACCGACAATTCTGTTATTCCTTATAATGGTATGTTTTTGACAGTTGGCATCTTGATCGATATAACACTTATCGTAACTACTTCCAACCATCAGAAATATGAATAATTGTCTACACGTGTCAACAATGTATGTCGACAATAAAAAATGAGTGTCGACAATTCGTATTTCGGAGAAAATGTAGAAACTTCTTAACAATGTCCGAAGCCTAAAAAATATATTTTTTCAAATTTCATTCATAAACCAATAAATATATTTCTAATCACTTCTCTGGAAACAGTTGCTACGATTTATATTTTCATTTTTTGTATTAAATAAATGCAACAATCCAAAAACAATTGTATTCGATATATGGTCGAGGAAAACTAGACCGGATACAAAATAAATTTTTACGAACAAAATATGGTTTTTGCAATACCATCACATCTCAGGCCGAATCTTCACATTTATGAGTTTGTATGAGTAAACTGTCGATTTCACGTAATTTTTTGACTTTGCTTTGTTATATCTTACAATACAAGCCTTAACATCAATTTTTGAATAAGAGGCATCTAAATATAATTATTTAACAAGATCGCCGTACAATAATTTTCCCATTTATTTACACATGCTCAAATTTTTCATTCATTAGAAATTTTCCTAATTTTTATTTTTATTTTCGGCAAATATGTTAGTACAAAATTATATAATTTAAATGATACTTAATTGTATCATATACGGTTTTATAATCCTAGATAGCATTGATAAAATACTGTTAGACTAAAAAAAATTAAAACTCATAAAATTTTACATGACCTAAAAATATTATGAAAAACAAAATCATGCGGACAACCAACACGTGCTTTCGTCTCAAATGCTTGTGGTAAACTAAAACAAAGAAATCAAATCAAAAGTTAACCCTCTTATGCATTATTTTTTTAACGAGCTGGAAAATTCATACTAGGCTGAAAATATGTTAAATAGGACAAATTTAAAGTCATAAATTTTTTTTGAGGCTAATCCATTTAGCCACAAGTGAAAATTAGCAGTCAGCCTTTAGGCGGAATAATGCAGTACGACGAAATAATACAAAAAATTCAAATTAATTTCAATTATTCACAAGACGAAATAAAACAATAAAATGTATTGCATAATAAATATAGGACGATTAGCGATTCAAATTGTGATTTATCACTTTTTTATTTATTTGTTGTGGAACTCATAAAAACATGTTTTATTTGGTGAGTTACATAAGCTTATATTGCATTTCACGCAAAATGCTTGTGTTTCTGAGGAACATTTTGGAAACTTACATTGTCGTTTACCTGATTGGTCACGAAAAATGCACCAATGATCTACTTGATCATAACGGACATCTATAGTGGAGAGATATGCTCTCTTAGCTGGTTTTGGGGGAGGTGTTGAAGGTGAGCTGAATTAGACGGTCGCCCAACGTTTCTCTTCTCTACTATCATTCCGCTGTAACAGAGTGATTCAGTCAATTGAGTCCGAAATGCTGGAAGCTCAATTTTGTCTGGATTTTCATTTATTCTGTGGTACAGAATATAAGCGTTTACAACTGCCACGTCAAGAAGGTGATAAAATATACGGTTCGACAATTTTCGGGTTTTCATTCGTTTATGGTAACGGCCTAATAATCCATCCATTAGATCGACACCCCTTATATGCCGGTTGTACTCTTTTACTATGTATGGACAATTGATTTCATACTGATTTCTTTCTTTTTTGTCCCACCTAACAGCTTTCTTTGGTTGTAAGGTTTCTTTGCTGGAATTAAAAGGTTTCGTGCCAACATACATTGACAGAAACCGTACTGCTTTTGTATCTTTTCATAAAATTGACGAGATGTCAACTCCCTAGGCATTGCCCACATACTCCTCAGAGTATCCACGTTCAACTTTCTTCCCACTTAAGATCGCATCACTCGACAGCTTACAATTTGGCACACGATTTGAACGGACAGTTCCCAAGCTAAATATCCCTTTGCTACGTAGGTATATTAATAGACCCATAGACGTGTAAAAATTATCGAAATATAGAATGTGGTTAACGAAATTTGGTATATGTTTTGAAAGGCGAACAACTACGTTTGACGATGCCCCAAGATCAGGTGCATCTTCGGGAATTTTACTATCCTAAGCACCACAATAAATTTTGAATGCGTACGAGAAGCCACTGGAATCGCAAAGTGAGAACAGTTTGAAACCCCATTTGTGTGGCTTGTTCGGCATATATTGACGCAACAAAGTTCCTACCATTTTGGTTGTGCACATTTGTTCATCTACGCAGAGCCTAGGTAGCATTGACACTAAACAGATAATTTCGTTAAATTGTACCGTGAGTGGTCGAACCTTAAACAACTGATCAAAATCTGGATGATCTTTATCGACTGCAAGAGAATTATCATTGAAATGAATATATCGACGAATTTCTTCAAACTGAAGTACAGGCATCACCTGTCGGATCGCTTCAAATGAATATCTTCCCCAGTATGACCGTGTGTTGGGATAGCGATACACAGACAAAAACACTAAGACTCCTATAAATTTCCGCATGTCGTTGCGGAATCGACTTTAAATTTTGTACCAATATTCTTTTGACACGCATATAGATTTGATTGTTCTGTTATGTGCTTAACAAGATCATCGTTTACAAAATATTTGAAACAATCCTAGGGGGTTTTAAGTTCTTTCAACTTTGATGGTAATTCCTTGTCGCCTCGAAATACAATATCGTTATGCAACGCTAAGTTTTTTTTTCCAAATTATAGATTGGAATTCACGATTGTCATTTTTTATTTTCAGTGCATCTCCAGAAAACTCAGATGCTGTAGAAATATTTGGTCCGCTTGGTTCTTCTACCAATTCTGCAGATCGGGTACGCTCTCTTCTACTATATTTTTAAATGGGTGAACTAGTATATTTACTTTGACCAAGTGTTGATGGCTCATTCTCAGAGGGCTCAAGAGCATCTGGCAATGTACCTAGAGTGACTTCAGTAGCAATGTTCAGATAATGTTTAGAAAATGCATTAAATGCATTTTCTAATGAAGTATTTTAAATATCTGGACACGAATATATATCTATATCTATATCTATATATATATATATATATATATATATATATATATATATATATATATATATATATATATATATATATATATATATATATATACATATATGTATATATTTATATATATATATATATATATATATATATATATAAATATAAATATATATATATATATATATATATATATATATATTTAATTATATACATAAGTTTAAAAATTAATAAAACTGTTGTACTTTTCTACCAATTGTCGACATTGTCTACGAATTATCGACATGGTCTACAAATTTTTGACATTGTTGACGTCCAATATAATTGTCTACCATAATTGTCGACACCGACATGTCGACAATGTCAAGATACGCGTAAACGCACAAAACTGCTTTGGCAAAAGATCTGGGTTCCTGAATTTACTATCTGTTTTTGTCGCCGGTTGTAGCTTAATGGTTAACAGAGTTTCTCATCACGCCGCGGTCTCGAGTTCAATTCCCGCCGTTGACCAAAAATTAACATGCAACCAGATGACATAAAAACGCATTTGGGTGTAAAAACATTCGTTGGGTTGACCACCTACAATGTGCACCATTCGATAAAATTGGTTCTATTTAATAGATTATTATTTTGGGCCCGAAGCACTCCCAACTTTTTGCCAAGAGTAGCAAATCAAGAGTATAGGCTTCCAAACTAAAAATTTCATTTTTGATTGTTACCATTAGCAAGAGATAGGAAATACCATATGGTTGACTAACTCGTAATTATTTACTATAATTGTATCTCGTAAATTCCACTTTAAAACCGTTCTAGATAGTAGATAACCATCGATTCGGTGCTGAATAGGAGTTGATAATATAAGTTGAACCTTTATAGCTTTCATTGACACCAAATGTCTTTATGGTAGGAGTCTAGACCACCAGAGGCATTAAACTCTGGCAATTTAATCGAGCAAAACCCTTGAATGCTAGATTGTTTGGCGTTTCTCGATATGTTGGTGGGTTTGCTGGTGTAATCTAGAGGACTAAACTTTGGTGATCTGTATAGTCAGTCATGTAGCATATTTTTTTATATCAGACGTCTACAGAATTTTCGTTGCAGAAATTGTTGGATTTACAGTGCCACATGGCGCACCGTTTTGGTTGAAACCAGTACCCGTCATGTCTTTTTTCACGCATTTGCAGGCAGAGATAATGAGCCAACATCCACTGATATTGATTGTTTCGTTTACATTGAATTTATGCCACCAGGGAGTGTGAAATGTGTCTTGTCGTTAATCAAAATTTGCTTCCAAAAATCAAGTTCATCAACCATTCGAGCGACTATTTGGCCGTATTTCCATTGTGTGGTTCCACTGACGCCAAAAAACTGAGCGCAATGACAATACAATAGTTAGATTCTGACTAAAATTATCTCTCACCGCTTCAGCCAGTTCATTTGAACGTCTCGGCCTTTAACAAGCTGCATATTGCGGCTAAACCAAATTTAACAATAAAAATTACGAATAGTGTTATCCGACGTAGCCTATCGGCCAGAATGTACTAACGTCGTAGCAGTCAGAACCAGATCGTCAGCATAACTTAGAGCGACAAAATCGAACTCACCAAACATAACAAGAAGTTCGTCGATGACCAGAAGGCACAACAGGGATGAAAACACAACTCCCTGTGGGCATCGTCCGGAAGCTTACATCGAAGTAAAGGTATCCTCAACCTCGTATATCACTTTGAGAGATTCAAGCATATATATTACATCATTTGACTATATTGGGTACGATATCAAATTTAGTGCATGCATTCGTAATCGAGACGAAAATATAGTAATATCAAAGGCTCCGACAATATCCAGAAAAGAATCCACAAGAAACTCATTGCTGGGTATAGATCTCTCAATCCGAGTAACGAGTTCATGTAAGATTTTAAGGGATTTGCTCATTCTGTAAGCATGTTGCATGTTACTGAGCGGAACGGTGACTAAATGTAGGTCTCTGATGAACCTATCAACAATCCTTTCGAAAGATTTCAGAAAATGATTTGGGGTCGCTGTGGTCCGTCTTGCCAATTTATGGAATAAAAATTACTTTACTTCCGGTGGAACAAAACGAAAGCGTTACGTGCCTAGAACAGATGCAGTAAATGTTCTTCAATGAGTGGATATCAATGCTGTAATACACCAGGAAATATATCATCGGGACCGGCAGATTTGAAGGATTCGAAAGAGAACAAGCTACAACTTAAGATTAATCTACAGGCTATGTCCCTATGGGGAATTACATACAAAATGTTGGTGACTACATCAGTATTGTCGGTTGCTATTGTTTTTCAGCCAGGAAAATGGGTAGTGAGAAATAAGTCACCTATACGAAGACGAAGTGAATCAAGTCTACGAATATGTTAAGTCAAACTACAGCAGGTAAATTATTAATTCCTTCACCAAAGATAACCCAAGAGGAGCTCTGTGATGTTCTCAATTTTGTTTTGTACATCTTTTGTGCAGCTTTAGGTAGCTAACCCAATCAAACTGTAGAATAGATCTTCTGACCTTATTATTTAGCCTTCTGGCCGTTTTCTTTAACCATTTAAGAGCAGAGCACAAGCAAGGTTTGTTGCGTGTTTTTTGGTTAGAAATAATTGGACACGCAATGTAATATGCTGTTGTTATTGCTTCAGATATTGAAGAAGCCTGGAACTCTATCTTTCATCACTATTCAATTTTATATAAATTTAGTGAATGACATGGAACACAAAATGATGTCAATTACCTCCCTGAGAGCAGAGTTAACAAAAGTGGGCTCACATCCAACATTGAGGATATCCAACTCAGGAGAAGGATAGTGTGCCTAACTACTTGTAAACTTCTACACAGATAGATCGAAAGTTAGAGATACAATAAATATTTTTGCTGCCTGCTTGATCACTGTAGTATCTTGGACTAAAGACAATTTAAAACACCAGTTTTTATATATAAAAGATATAAGCATTTTTAAGATATAATTGAACGAGATGGAAGACTGACGAATGATCATCATTCATAATAAAAGAGTCCCCATAGACATTGCAATATTATGAAGATTATGGAGCCAATAATCTCGCTTAATGTCACATTTCACCAATAGTGAGGTTAAAATAGAGGTTATCTATACAATGGTGGAACAAGTGCAGTCCTTCACAACCTTATATATTTCAGAAATTTGATGGGAATATAATTTACATCGTCGAAGACATAACGTAGTTCCAAAGTATAGTGGCCAATGGTACGGCATGTTGAGTAGAAGCAAGAGAATCGAACCTCTGTGAAGTTAGCTCAGAATTTCATCCCCGAAAATGAAAAAAATTTAATACCTGGCGACCTTCAGTTGTAGGTAGCCTCACCTGCGTAAACGAATCTCTACGCAGGTGGACCAAATATTTCTCCGAAACTCCCCAACGGCCGGAAACAAAAAGAGAGAGCTCAAACGGTTAAGATGGGCCTTTCTCAAAAACACCAGGGGAAGGCGACTTCAAGGCATCTAAGCCGGGGACAAGCAGAACTCGGCAGAAATCAAGCGCTGCTGAAGGAGAGTTGACTTACATCCTCCAGTCGAAGCAGCGCTACAGGAAAATACGGTCGGGGTTTAGCAACTCCTCAGGGGCAGCTCACGGCTGAGCAAAAAGAATCCGTGACTATGAAAACGTTCGGCAGCGACAACTATTAGATGGACCACGTGTCGAAAAGACAGCGGTCATAGGATGAGCTAGAGCCCGTCGACACCAAACGGGTCGAACTGTAAGAGGAGAAGGAAACTCTTCACAAGATTTTGCCTCCTAACAAGGCTAAACCACAATCATTCAGTCACATTGTGAAGGAGCGTGTGTTGGTGCTAGCCGTCATTAACAGGAGTCATGAAGGTGGAAGCATCACCATGGGAAATACAGTTTAGTGTACATATCACTAAACTCCGTTTTCCTAAAAATCCTGAGAGATAATCCAGGACCCCCTCCATTCTGAAGAGATGCGGGCTAGCATCAAGGGCGCGTTAATCTTATAGCGTGCTCTGATGCCAGATCAGTGGAGCTTTATAAGAAGGCTGTAGCGGAGGTAGGAGAAGTGTGATAAGGCAAGAAACTGGCGGCTGTAAGCAGGGATGAGATAACTAGCAGACCAAGAGCACGCGTCTGGTTACCAACCGAACAGCAAGCCCAGAGAAAATCCTAGAGATTATAAGGATTAGCAACCCCAATCTTCCGACAGGAAACTGGAAGATCGTGAGGCAAGTGGATGCCAAGGGGGACTCCAAACTACCTACTATGGTATTCAATACAGAGACCCGCTTGCTGCGACTAACGGAGAATGTTTTTATACAGTCAATATAACAATTAATCAAAGTTGTTTACTTATCGTGACAGTCATTTTTGGGCTGAGCTAATCTAAGCTATCATGAGAGATAATTTTTGTGGGCTGAGTTTATGTAAACTATCATGATAGTGCATTTTTGAGAGTAAAAAGTGCCATGATAATTGAAATTAGTGTTGCCATCGCTTTTTTCAAGGGATGAATTCTGGGCTAACTTCACATACATGAGAATCGAAACCATAACCGGCATTCCATCTACAGACAGCAACATCTTAATAACAAATTTCACTTATTTTCCTAACAAGTATAGTAAATTAATTATAAAATACACTTTACAACTTTTAATTTGTTTACATGAATTTATTTTAATTAAGCAAATCGCTTATAACAAATAATTTAAATAATAGTTTGTTGTCAGTTTTTATTATCAAACTTCAAGAAAAAAAAAACGATTTTTTGCAACATCCACTCGTTTTCAAGTATTTGAGTTTTCTTAATTTCTCCACTCGTTTCATTGTCTTTGGTTGTGGGTATAAATACACATCCAAGTATATAGTTTCAACTGTAAATTGGCTAAAATGGTAATTAGTTGTTATTTCGTTTTGTATTTTTAATTAAAATAATTTAATATTCCAAATTTAATTTGAACTAAGTTTTATATAACGAATGGTTTCTTATCCCAGCATTGGATCAAATCACGCCACAAAATTGTTCACCTCGACCAAAGTCAGGTATATTGTATGTGTACAAATATATATATGCGACAGGTTGGTTGTTGCACCCTCCAATCGCTTTATCTGCATTACAATGTTCATGTGGGTTTTCGGAATTTTTGTGCTTCTTGCTATGTTCGAGTAACAGCTTGAGGATGAATATATATTGTACATGCAGCATATAAATAAAATTCATAATATATTAAAAAACTATGACAACAACAAAACGTGGCGTTTAATATTCTTACAGTCGAATCTTCAAACACGACACACACACAAAGTTATAGTTTTATGAATACATAAAATGGAAATGGAAAACTACAGTTGATCATTTTATGATTTCACAGTGGAATATTTTAATGAAATTTTGCAGTTGGATTTAAATTGCAATCTGAATTCTAGTCTGTTATATTGACGAGATTTAATGAATTTTTATGCATAATCATAATTGCATTGGGCCACCAACATCCCATATGCCGACAAAACGAGTTTCAGTGTAGACGTTTATGGTGCGGATGAGCAATTATCGCTGATTTTGTTTGCAACAATAACGGAGTGGAAAATCCTTTGATGTGTGTGAATCGCACATATCATTTTCAATTTTCATTGTTATGTGCATTGATTCGGAGCATAACACCGTATGTATTGTTGTAATATGTTCCTTTTGTAGATGAATTACTTTGATTTATTTTAATCGAAACACACTCATATTCCAGATAGACATAATGGGTATAATTTACATTATAAATCATAGATCGAATAGATCTTGAAATCGAAAGTTTTATTAGACGATATTTATAGCCTCATGAAAGAGGTAGTATACAAAGATATTCCAAGAAATGCCAAATTCCTAACTTTGGGGATTACAGTTTTAATCACTTTCAGTGAAGCGGGTCAAACAAACGTGAGGTCTGGCATTTTGGTACTTCGCCATGCTCTTTTACGTCCATCTAGTGATCGCAACCTGAATTGCTATACAAACGGATATTTATGAAGAAATCCAAATGTCTTAAATATATGGAGTAGTATAGCCATAGAATTTATGACTCAAAAACTAAATCTTATCATGACACCAGAAGTTTAATGTTTTAGTGCACCAGGAAGAGTTGATGATTTTTGTTGATTTTCAACCCACTCTGCTTCCATTGGTTTGACTAAAATTCCAATCAACGAGAACCAATCACCAAAATAACATCTCATCGCTAATTGTTGTATAAGGAAGCTATTGAGTAAGGCAGAGCTCAATGAATACATATATGGGCTACGAAAATCGGCCATAAACACATTTGTCCTCAATTTGCCTTCGGCTTAAAGTATATAGGATATCAATAGATATCAAATTAAAATTTTTCTGTTACAGTGCTTTTCACTCGAAGTGATGAATTGGAATAACATTCATCTCTTTAGTTTGAAACGAGGTCTGAAATAAAACTGGAAATATAAAAATCAAAAATGTGACGTTCGCGTTTACAAATGAAAGAAATTATTTAAATTATTGATTAGATCCCGATTTATTGTTGGAATGTGGCTAGCTCTTCTTGGTTGGCTAGAGAGCTTCGAGCTGGGTGTAAAAATTTGGATGGAGGAAGAGGCTTTATTCTGTTGATATGTTGGAGTTGTCACACATGGCAACTTGGAAGGGAAAAGATAAAAATGGCACTTACCTATATTTCAACGTGTCATCTTTCTATCTCGATCCACCGATGCTCGTTCCAGAACGCCTGTCGATATCGAACAAGCCTTGTGATCTCCCGCGTTCCACTTGTCGATTCGCACGAACACCTTCAACTTGTTTGTGTATTCTCTTTGGTTTGTAGACCAGTTCGACAACGTGGTCTCTCACTTTCCCTTTTTTCCTTCACTACACAATTGGCTTCACTTTTATTTATTTCTTATGTCGATTCTTTATTTCCGACCCACTTTGCTCACGTACCGTCTTACCGCGCCACAAACACGAAGATAAAATCCCCTTTCCCCCCACACTTATCACCTTATAACTTTTCCGTGTCGCACTGTACATCGGACAATATGTTATCTTTTTCGCGTTCCTTCCGCCATCTACATTCTAGCATACAATTTAGCTTCGGTTGATTATCAAGATGCAACCAACTTGGAGGTATATTTGTCATTGGTCTGACGTATATCAGTGTCACTGTCATATGAAAAGTTCTGTTCTATTTTATGATGTTGTGTGGTTACTCAGGCTCTAGTAGCCTACTGGGATAATATGACACTCTTCTCAAAAACAGTAAATTACAGTGGTTGCAAGATGGCTCGATTCATTTGATTCATGTGATTTCATTATAATCACAAGATAAAAACTTTCGAATTTTCAACTTGCTCCTCTTGTGCTTCGAAAGTATTTAATCGGTTGCGTATATGCTGATATTGTTCTGTATGATGTTAGGCATCTTCAAAATTTCAATCACTTTCCCAGTTGAGTTGCCCACGTAGGCCAAACTGATGCGTTGATCAAATAAGTATTTAGTTGTATCAAAGCTTTTCTTGGATGTTTTTTTAAGTATTTGACCATTTGGAGACAAATTCTTCATGAAATGGTTCATCATTACGGTCTTGTATACGGTTGGAATATGTTTCCAATGTGTTCTGCAAGAAGATTGTACTTTTACAATTTTGCTTCAGACGTTCCTTTATGAAACGAGTTTCATTCTTCAGCTTTTTGATTTCTTTTCTTAAGTTTCTCGTTAAATTAAGTAGGTATACTTTAGTATACTTTTGTCTTTTGGAGCTCTTGTTCCCATTACCTTTGTTTTAATTTCAGAAGTATTATTCAACTCTATGGTTTTCAAAAAACTACTAGTTGTATTGATGGTTAGTAATGAAGTGTTCCCTGTCCTTATGCTCTCCCAACTTTAGCCTACTTATTAGGTTAAAAGTGGGAGATATTCGTGGAATATACTCTGTACCTCTCAATTTTACTTTGAGATTTAATCTATTCGTATCTAAGACAATTCGTTTTTTTGGTGTTGCAGACCATTATTTGCCTTTGAAAACATTATTTTGAGGCTGTTTGAAAGATGGACATTTCTCACGATTTTGTGTTTGCTAATGAGCATGGTTTGTTTATCTTATG
This sequence comes from Tipula lateralis, assembly GCA_963932295.1. NCBI lineage: Eukaryota > Metazoa > Arthropoda > Insecta > Diptera > Tipulidae > Tipula > Tipula lateralis. The sequence goes on along the minus strand of OZ010736.1, from coordinate 190,193,102 downwards.
TAACTGACCTTTTATAGTTACTTCATTTTGAAGCAGTGTTCTAGTATTCATGTTGCTAATACATCTAAAACAGATTTGTTGTTGTAATTGTCCGATTAGTTGAAACGGGGTCTGAAATAGAGAAGACAGTATTAGAATAAAACATTAATGTAGGCAAAACAAAAGCTACATACCTGTGTCTGGTTGGTCGGGGATACCTTGGTCCATGTATCCAATCCCGTCCTTTCCGTAAGTACTAACCTGTAAAAGTGAAGAGTGTCGGCGGAAAAGGGCTTTTTTTAGCTGGTGTTTGAGCACAAAAGTGTATGTGAAAAAAATCACAGGAAAAGAGAATATAAGAAAGTGCCACTGGGTCTCAGGTCAACAAAGGATAAATAAGAAGCACGTCGCAATGAAGAAGCAATGAAGAGGCTCCAGCCAAGCCACGTGGATCAGATCGATCATCGAGTGGAACGAGAGCGACCGCTATGCAGGATCGACTTCGAGAGTTAGTCATACACGTGGAAGAACAGGTTAGTGCCATTTTCATTTTCCCCTTCCAAATGCTTTATGCAACAAGCTCCATATGTTAACAGCACAACTTCTCAATTGTTACACCCAGCCCGAAGGTCTCTGGCCAACCCTACATTCGTGCGCGCAGACTGGCGCCCAAAACCAAAGTAAATTTGTCTGCTAATTGGGAAGGTGGAGGAAGCAAAAGGGGAGAGGACGGCCCAAGATCGACTTACGTCGCTGTTGAAAGCTAAATTGTAACAGTTTCGAGAAATATAGTGTCCAAATACGCATAAATTGTTCAATTGCAATCGCGCACGTTACATAGTTCACTCATGTCTTGGTAGCTTAAAATTCCGAACGATATTGGAAATTCAATGATATAAGTCTACCAGTTGTGGTCATTAAATAACATAACGCTTCTGGCCACATATCCACGACTTTAAATGTGAGACTGCTGGAAATATTTACTACTTTAGATTATGTTACCATCATGTATCATACCATCAGATTTTAGTCGAGTCATTTGCTATTCTAAAATCGTAACACATTTTGAGAAGTCCAAGCTTAGTAGAACCACATTTAAGCACAAATATCCAGCCCAATCATGTTGACGATTAATGCAGAAGGTATTGGTATGATTACAAATCTTTGTGCCTGTTTCATTCTTGTCGAAATAACTTTTTCTAAAAAGCACTCAATAATGTCGACACGAGTGAAAATGATTCATTTCAGCTTCTGCTTCTGACAAGGCCTTCTTCATTCGATCGTTCTGATTATATAAAAGACTGCGCAAATATGAGTGAGCTTCCTGTCTTATTTTTGGGTTCGCCATTGAGTATAGTATATATACATAAGTCATGCTTTTTACTGACAATTAACTGTTAACTTCTAAATTCCAAACAGAAACCGGAAGAGGCATAACCTTAACTACATGCATTACCTTAATCGTAAATATCAGTCGATGAACTTCATATACCAATACGCAGAATATTTTAATAATGCATGTTTTGCCCCTTACTGTAATTATGGGTAGTGTTGGTCCACAGGAGGTATTTTTATTTTTCTTCTGCCTTGTCGTGTTACCCAACAAGTATTCAACTATCAGCCACCTTGAGAAGCACCCGATGACGTTCACTAGCAAATATGGGTGGAATAATTAGCACCAACAATTAAAATCATGAAATAATAGGTTGTTTCATTATTAATAAATAATCTGAAGATGAAAACTTATATTTCATTTAATCACAAGCTAATCTGCCTTTCAGTCCAAAATGATTCCTCATTTTAAATGAGTGAAATATATGAATGATCAATTTGTGCAGAAGCTCGATTATGAAATAATTGTGAAGTGAAATATTGTGTGAAGTTAACACCGGCTTTCATCCCAGAAAAAATTAAATATTCATCAGGTAACACTAATTTGATTACTTCTATAAAACCCTGGTTATAATCATCTCCAAATATTATTTAATTGACCAAAACTACAAAGGATATACATTTATAATGATGGTTCCCAGGAAACACCAATATGAGCAAAATTACAAGACCAGTCGTATGTTGAGATTTGCCCTATAAGGTTACACGTATAGAGCCCAACATGTTCAATATAATATATCTAATAAAAATACTGGTCTTGTAGTTTTGGACATGATATTAATTTGAAATTATATAAGATCGATTTACGAATATGTGGTCGATGGTTCCTGGGAACCATCAATATAAATGTATGTAGATGATTTAAAAAATTCTGGGATGGGATGAAATGACTATTACCTGATGAACATTTTACTTTCTTTTTATGATCTGGGCTCGAACTGATGTCAGTACTTATGATTTATGACAATAGTATACTGAACTTAGACTCTACTTAATTTAACCCTTTTATTTGATTTAGCTGTCATAAAATCAATTACGAATAAATATTAATTAAACGTAATATTGTGTAATTAAAACGGGTGTTCAGAGCGGGGCAATTCAATTTTATTACAAATTTTCTTAATTATATCGAATCGATAGTTATGTAGGCTAGGCAATATATATACACATCAACGCTGAAATAGTTGGGTGGAATGAGCTCCATTCACAGTGTATAATGTATATAGGTACACAATATATAGAGAAATTTAGATTAGTATCGCGCGGTGTATATAGTTGAAATTATGGGAATATCGAGTCAAATAAACTAACTACAATTTATTGTTCTTTGTCATGAACTCAAATACCCTACCACCACACCAACTGTAAACTATCTATTCAGATTAGAACAGCACATAGAAACTTAGTGTTTTTTGTGGTAGTCTAAATTATACATAAATGTTTAGCCAAATACTCGAAACTTAAATTAAAAATCTTTTTAAGCATACATACAATTTACCAACATGTAAACTCAAATTCCATACTCAAATTAAATTATACAAAACAACTTTTAATAAACTAAATTACAATATTTGTGTTATTAAAAGTTGTTCCGCTTCGAGATTATATAGTTTTTCAAAACGTGTACAAGAAAAAGTTTTATCCTGAATTTATGTTACAACCAGCACATGCAGTCTGATATAACACAAACATACCAAGTTGGTTTTGATTTAGACAAACATTGAGTATGCGATAGACAGACTATATATGCATATCAGATTACCTCTCATGCGATATAATCACATAAGGTAGATTCAGAATTCATCAATCGACTTATAATTTTGATTGTGGTGAGAGGTGTGGGATGCCTCAACAATTGAGAATCAAATTTTAACTTTAGATGTGTGTTGTTGATACGACGAGCGAAACAACTCTTTTGTTAATAAGTGTAAAATTTTAATGGATTGTGATTCTTTGTACAGATTTTTCCATCCCTCCAATCATATACATATACAATGTAAGTACAATTCAACCCTTTATAAATTTTACATATTAAAAATGTCTTTGATGTTGTTTTATGTAAAACCAAACACATTTTGTAATTAAGATTGTTTATATATGTGCATCTGCGATTGCAATCTGTGTGAAAATTAATTCTTTGATCGAAAGATATTGATATAAACTCATTGGTTTGTAGGTTAGAAAGTAAAAAGATATAGCTGAGTGGATGAGTCATTTGGAGCGGAGGGCAGCGGTGTCGAATAGACTTCGATCGAGAAGGCGTCTTCGATGTAAGGTAAGATGTTACAAGGGAATTGTGCAAGAGTTGAAAAAAGATGACTGCACAACATTTGTAGCAATAATGGTTTGATAGCCCGATGGTCAGAAGGGCTTGTCTTGCCCTAGTGGCCAAGCCATTTTTTTACTTCCATTCGCAAAAACAGCCCACACTCTTGGTATGTCGGTTTATACGCCTTCTATATTTACTTATTGACTTGTATAGTTGCAATTGTCACCTGCAGGTTCCTCGGACTAAATAGATGCATTCACCATTCAAAGAGAAGTCATTTGATAAGACATGTGTTCTACAATGGGAAGGCGAGATATAGTAATCACCAAGGTTAACTCACTCAGGGAGGGTGTGACTCTTGTATAAAGATTCAATTCCGATAAATTAAGGAAGGTAATGCAAAACGTTTCCTCAATTGCCACTAAATGGGCTAGTCGGTGACAAGTTATCATTTGTGGTACCACTAGATGTCTTTCAGAATTAAATTTGAGTTATAAGTAAAATCTATTCTGTTCTATTCGCTAGGGCAGTAACGATCTTAAAATGAGGTTGAACAACAGCTTCATTGAAAATACTACCATGTACCAGCCAGCAGAAAGAGCTAAGAACGGGACATAAATCTTCATCAAGGCAAATATTAAACATCAAGAAGTACTTAAAATAGAGGAAGAAGCTATAGGAACTGTTTCTATTGAAACCAAAAACAATAAGAGGTACATTATATCAGCAATCTACTGTCCACCCAGATATAACCCAAAAAGAGACTACATCAAAATTTTTAAATCGCTTGGTAACAATTTCATTACTGGAGGCGACTTTAATGCAAAACGTTTATTTTGGGGATCAACTCGATCGAAATACTCCCAAAAGGAAGATAGCTATTTGAAGCAGGCAGAACATTAAAATGTGAGTTTCACCTCCAGTAGAATGCCAACCTACTGGGCTACGGACGTGAATAAAATTCCTGATATCTAGATTTCTATATATCAAGAGTTATCTCCGAAAATTATTTAGTAGTCAAAAATGAAGACGGATTACTCTCCAATTTTAATGACTGTACGTTTCATGGCAGTAAGGGAAGCAAGCACTCGAAGACTAACAAATCACAAAAAACTGAGAATACTTTCGACAGCTATTCGAAGAAAGCTTCAATCTACAGGTGCCCATCTCGAACGCTTATATGATAGAAAAAGAGCTGTAAAATCTCATTGAAAGTATATAGAAAGTGGCATGGGAAAGTATCCCCATCCAGCAAGGTATATTACAGAAAAGCTACCCAGTTGGAGTGAGAAAAAAGACGAGCCCATACGAATTGGCGGAGAACTACAGCCACTGAAGATAAAACAATCCTAAACAAGTTTGCAACAACCTTAAACTGCTTATAAAAGAGATGAATAATGAGTCAGTAGCTAGATTTCTAAGTAACCTGACAGGTAAACCTGACAAAGGTCTGAAAAGACCTAAGCTGGAAGTTCCACCCATAAAAACGATTGAACATGGGCTCGCAACGATAAACAAAAATCAGATCTGTTTGTCGAACATCTAGAAATTATCTTCAAACCACCAGCTTGGCAGGCAGAGAATGCATATTTTACACCTGTAAATAGACGAGGTACTTGTTCTTCCAGTCACTGTGAAAGAAATACAAATAAGAAATAAAAAAATATAAAGATAAAAAAGCTCCTAAGGATACGACCTGAAAACAGCAAAAATAATAAAAGCACTACGGAAACTACAGCACATAATCACTGCTGTCCTTAGACAAAGTTTTGTTCCGAGTCAGTCAAAAGTAGCGGAAATCATGATTCCTAAGCTTAATAAACCGTTAAGTGGAAAAACAGCATACAGAACAATCTCTTTATTACCAACCCCACCAAAACTTTTCAAAAGATTATTTCTCAAGAGACAAGCGAGAATAGAAAACTTATACCACCTCATCAACATTTGGGTTTCGAGAAGGCCACTCAACAATAGAACAGGTACATATAATGACTGATACGAATGAAGAGGCGCTGGAGGAGAAGAAGGTATGTTCAGCAGTACTCCTGGACCTTGCCCAAGTATTTGATAAATTTTGCCACCATGGTCTGGAATTCAAGCATCAACGAGGTCTACCAAAACAATATTTTGAATTTCTGAACTCCTACGCCCGTTACTTTCGGAAGAGGCAGGAAGAGGAGTACTCAAAACTGAAGGAAATATTGGTAGGAGTCCAACAAGGTATTGTGCTTGGCCCTGTCTTATACCTTCTATACCACCTTCTATACCACCTAGATTTACCAAATCTAGTAGAAGCCAGAAAAGAACATTTGCTGATGACACTGCAATTATGGCAACACACATCAACTTCACAACCAAGAAAGCAGAATACATGCCGATTAGACTGAATTCCAAACAAATTCCGAACTCTGACAATGCGAAATACCTTGCCATGACTCTAGACACTAAGCTCAGGTGGAAAGCGCATGTTAAAAAGGAAGGCAAGAATTGAATTTTTAAATCAAAAAAATGCAGTGGCTGATTGGAAGAAACTCTGCGCTGACGGAAAGCAAACTACTGTTATATATAAGCAAATGGTATATTATAAATGATAACCTCCATCGAGTCCTTAACAGAGAATACACGATGAAATACTTAAATTTGCAAAGAGTCATGCACTGCGACTGCGCAGCAGCATTACAACGAGGAGCTGCGAAACCTACTGGATTGCACCATCAAAGCACCTAAAGCACCTAAAAAGATCAAATCTTTTAGAGTTAGTGATTTCTTGAACTACCATTGAAAAGACCATGGTGTGCAGAATTGTTGTTTCCAAGTAGGTCAATGGAAATGTCTTCAGATAGTATACTCTGAGTGGATGACCCAAAATTTTACAGTATAGAGTTGAATATTTGAACAACACCTCCTTGACTACTGAAGTGAACCACTCAATACTGGTTCAAAAGTACATTCCAATCTATGTTGACAGTCATTAGAAGCGACGAGCAGTTACACTTGCACCTAAGGTGGCATTGGATTACCAGTCATGTTTCACGAAATCACCTGTAACCAGGACGCCGATTGAGATGCCATGGTTAGAAAAGAGAAACACTTTTCTGGATCTATCAGGATAAATGAAAGGTTAACTCTTCAGTTAGTGTTCGAACTATGAATCTAATCGAGATGTTGACTCAAAGAAAGTATTTCAAAGATGATAATATATTCGATTCCGTTACTGTATGGCAGGTCAAACACTATCATTTGATTAATATTTTAATCAAAATTCATACTAAATTAGTGAACAGACGCTTTCTGATTATCAAACGCGCAATGAATCTCAAAACATTCGGATTGGTTGTGTTGACATGTTTAAGTTTTATATCAACACTAGTTAGTGCACAAGACGATGACATTTGTTTAGAAGAAATATTGGTAAATAGTCAAAAAAATTTAAAATGTTCAGTTAAATAATTATGTGAATTGTATGCAGGAACTTAATCGCTTAGTAGACCGAAGGTGTAACGCGGACGCATTATATTCAATAAATCGTTTGTTCAAAAAAGCAGCGAATGGAGAAATCTCTCTCGATGTACTACGATCGACTATTGAAAATGCTTGTCAAAATATAAATAATACGCTGGAGTGCCTAAAAGATATGACACCTGTTATTCCGGAATGCCACAGCAACCCACTCACGCAATTCTATCGTAATGATCAGTTATTGCTCGTCTTAAAGCATCGATATCTATGCGAACATAATCCACCTCGATATTTAGATCTGCTGAAGTACGATGGAATTAGCTGTTACGCTAACGATGCAAACGATCGATGCATGTCGCAGAAAACGCGTTTACAACTCGTCGATACACTTTTAGATGATAATATATGTAATCACCTCGGAATAATTGGGCAGTGTATCAATACGTATGAGAATTGTACAAATAAGTATGTCGACAATTATCTCGTTGTACTCAACGAATTAGCCGTTGATGCGTTCAACTGTCCAAAACATTATTAATTAATAAATAACCTGCGGTGTCGTAACGTCTATTTATTGTTTTTGTCTTAGAGAAGTGGAATTGATAAGAACCTTGACAGTTTTTGTTATGAAATCGAATTTGTTGTGTTGTTGTCGTTATCAGTAATTCACAATATTTCAAAGTTAAAAGATCATCGTCGAACTGAGCATGAAAATAGCGATACTCATAGCACTGGCTTTGTGTGCGTCTAAATCGTGTAACGGTGCCCCATCGTGTCGCAACCAAATCTATGTAAGCCCTTTATACACTTAGTGTTCGATATAATGTCAAATTTATCTCGATTATTTGAAGCGATACACACGGGAGCACTTTACATGTGCTGAAAATGGTATTGTGGTCCACGGATTGGCGGAAAAAATTGCAACCAAACAAATGACGTATGACGAATTAAAAAACAACATTGCATCAATGTGTGAGCGAGCAGACACAGCGAGATGTCATCAAAAAATTTCGGAACCGATTTCGGACGACGAATGTGAAAATGCCGAGAAATTGCAACATTTTCGAAATTCGTTGAAAGTGATTTTGACATTTGATGAGTATTTGTGTCAAAATAATGGAAGTAAATATCTCGAGTTTGTCGCAAATGGTGGGGCTGAATGTTATTACAACGAAATGAAAGCTGAATGTTATGCTAGTGCAAAACGTGATGCTGGTGTTGAACAACACAACCAATTCAGAGATGACAGTATTTGTTTGTACGTATATATACGAATAGCTAATAGGTTTGGTGGTCAATAATTGTACAGTACTTTTATAGATTATTGGAGGCCGATACGTCTTGCGCACATCATTACGATCGTTGCGAAAATCGTTACGTAAAATCGTTCTATTCACAAGTACTAAGATCGCTGAAGGAACAATTTAGCTGCTAGACTACTTCCTTGGGTCTTATTGCGTACATATACACAATAGTTTGTATCTAGAGGTATACAAATATAGTGTTGCAAGTATAACCTTTGGTTTGGAAATAAAATATTAAATTTGTAATCTATTGTTTTTGAGTTCTGTTATCGTCGAGCTAAATAGTCATATATTGTGCGCGGCTCTCAATACGACATAAACCTATCAAATCTACAGAATTATATTTTGTATCAGTTATTTACAATTCGCTGAACTTAAAAGATCAAACTAGTCTCGAGCTAAGATAGTAGAAAATCATGAAGTTGTTTTTGTCGCTTGCACTCATAATATTTGTTGCCGAAACTGGTAAATCTTTCAATTTATTATCTTGAGTTAAAATTACATTAATGTTACATTTATACACACATATAGGGTATGGATCGCCCGCTTGTCGCGACGAAATTATGCAGTTCACATTTTCACACTTTACTTGTGTCGAACACGCCCTGCCGATACAAAGTCTACTTATACAAGTTTCTAAAAATCTAACGACATACGAAGCAGTTGAATCGAGCATTGGTAGTATGTGCGCGGTAGCCGAATCGAGCAAATGTTACAAGGAATTAGCAACACCCATTCCAGGGCCGTGCAATGACGCGAAACAGTTGCAACATTTTAGAAACGCGTTGCGTGTTGTGTTGACTTTTAACGAGTTTATGTGTCAAAATAATGGTACGAATTTCTTGGAATTTATTAAAGATGGTGGAGCGGCTTGTTATTTACATTCCATGAAAACCACATGTTATAAAAAAGCACGAATTGCGGGTGCAATTGGCGGTGAAAACTATTTCAAAGATGAATCAATTTGTAAAGTACTCGAAGCCGATTTCTCATGTCACCATCACTACGAACAATGCGAGAATCCGAAAGTGAATACAGACTATTTACAAATTTTAACATTATCTAAAGAGAGGTTCAACTGTCCCTAAATCGCTATATAGAAATAAAATCTCTTGAAATAACACAAAAAATATTTTATTTAATCTTATCAAACATGACGTCACAATCGTATGACGTAGTTTTCTTGAACACAATATTATTAAGAGCACAACTCAACTAAACTTAATTTTCACAGTTGTATTGATACTGAAGTTGGCGGTACACGTCATACATATTTGATTTAACGTATTGGTTTTCACAATCATCGTACGTCTGGACACATTCGATTCCTGCCTCAATTGCACTGTAAAACAGAAATTGATTAAATCACGAAACGAAACTGTACACTGTTGCGAGTATAACCTACTTGCATTTCCCTAAATCGACCTCTTTACGGTGTTCATAATAAGTATTTAAACACGTTTCGTAATTATCATTCTTAGCATAACAGTCGGGGCCGTCACTATCAAGAATTTGTAAATATCTCATCGCTTCGTTTTCACACATAAACCAATCGATTTGGAATCCCATATCAATCATGTCGATAATTTCTTTGATGGTTGGCTCGGAACGGCACTCCTCATCGATCGGGTTATTTGCATTGGTTAGGCAATCGGCAAACTGGTATTCAAATACGCGACAATAATCGTAAATTTTCTCTCTCGTCTCCTCGTACGTCAACCGGAAGTTAGCGTAGTATCGAATAAAATCGAACGGCTGTGTGGTTTCGTTGTACACATTTTCTGAGCAGGCGGAAATTTCGTTATATATACGATTCACTTCCGTGTTAACATCGCAGCCCAACACTATTTAGAGGATTATTATATACAGGTATCACCAACGAGTTAATTAACAATTTCGAGTAAACTTACCAACAATTGTCGAAGCGAACGCCAAAAATAATATTTGACACAACAATTTCATTTTGTACAACTCTTTCAAATGCCTCAACGTGAATAGAAGGTTTATATAATATAAATTTAGAATTAGGGTATCTAGATTATGACCCCGACATGAAGCTGATTAAATTTGGCATACATTAAAATGTGTAAGAGATGTGCGCACCAAAAAACCGTTTAAAAATATACTTAGCCTTGATATTGGTTTGCTCAAACTGCTTATTTATTTATTTAGGACAAAATTAACGTACTTAACATCGGTAATATCGGAACAGGTGTTTATTCAAAGTTCCAATATGCTTACGGATGTTGGTATTGTGACAATGAAAGGTTTCAAGACATGCATCGCCGGTGACAAATGATTTACACAGTTTTTCATCACTTAGATCACTGCCGGCGATAACCGTGGGGTTCGACTCCGTGATGCAATTTACATATTTTTCGTCCTTTATATAACAAACTAGTCCATCGTCATCTATTATATCCATGTAACGAGACGCGTTATTTTCACAAAACATCTCGTTAACAGTCCATTGAAATGTTACCACGTTAGCACTATGCTGGACCAATTGATTCGTTTCACAGCCATCCACAACTTTAACATTGTCTAACAAACATTTTGCTATGGTTGCAAGTTCACCACAGTATTCCGTAATTTTAGTTGAAAACTGGTCTCGTGTCATCTCCTTATCTAGCAATTGATCTAGCATTTTACTGGGCAGCGACGCAGAGTTATTTTTGATGCAATCCAATGCTTGAGCTTTGATGCGACTAATCTCACTCGTTTTATCACAATCTGCGGACACTAATGTGCCCAGCCCAATGTTGAGACACAACAAACAAAACACCACAAATGACAACATGCTTTTGATCGATCAAACCAAAATTGGTTGTGTTTTATAACGCATTTTAAGCAAAATTAAATTCTCAAATAAACAAACACCTAATTACAGTATCCGGGACTGTTTAGTGTCACAATAACAATGACAGTATGATAAACTACTATAATTTAGTAGCCGATCTGAAAAAAACTAACAACACATTTTAGAATCAAAACTAACATTTATTCAATTATACAATAACAACAAATTGTCTAGTATTCCAAACATCCGAAACGATGCTGAAGCTTGTGATTCAAACTTTCCAGATGTACACGAACATTTTGATTTTCACAATTATCGTAGGCCGATAGACAGTCAACCGCAATGCCGAGCATACCACAAATATTCCGATTACTAACTGCTGCCCGATTATAAACAATTCGATCGTACTTCGGTTGGAATATACATTGTCGGTGCAAATCGTTGTTCGCATAACACGTTGGGCCATCACTAACCGCCAACTCCAAGTAGCGTGTTGCATTGTTTTCGCACAAATAATTAGCTTCGTACCACGATGTCACTTGTATATTGAACGTGCTTTGTATTTCACCATTTTCTTGACAATCTTCGCGCACATTCACATTCTGCGATAGGCAGATTAACGCATCGGACGGAATTTTTTCACAAAACAAATGCAATTTTTCGACATACTCGTCGAAGGGCAATGTATCGCGTGACATTTGATCGAGTAAACGTACCACATAGTAGGGTGACACGTCTGATTCGCACTCGGCAATTTGGTCTCGTACACGGTCTAGCTCTCTATATAGGTTACAATAACCGGACACTGAATAGGTATACAAAAGTGTGTTATGTATAAAAACTATAATCCAAATCGACAAAACACTTACCATGTCCAAGTCCAATTATGAGAGGCAATAGGATTATTACTTTGTTCGAACTCATTTTGTTCATCACTAAATCCTTATCAACGTTTTCATATTCATGTACAGAATGCAAAAAATCGAAATGAAAATTTTTAATTAATTTTCAATCGTTTTGTTTTTCTAATTAAAATGTTTGACCTTTTGGTGATAAGCTTCTTGTTTACTAACAAATCGACATATCAAAGTTGTCGCCCGAATGTGGATCGAATGAGAAAAGCTATAATTCACAAGTACCAATTGTGCACCGAAACTCATTGTACAGTGCGCAGGTCAATTCCGTGAAATGAGATTCCAACTGTCATAAGCGAACACACATACCATATAAACACTATACTTCCGGGAAGCACACTACCCAGAGAGCCCATTCCCCAAGTATTGGAAATCTTGGTAATGTTCTGGAAGTTCTGTGTTTATTTAACAAGGTCGGCTATTTTCATCAGGGCCAGTTAATTAATGACAAATGAGATGATAGGAAGACTCCAGAGAGGGATTGGCCAAAAACAGAGTGTCTACAGAGTGGATTTCCAATCTGTTTTGAGGCTCAAAATACTCCCAACTACTTGGCGGTTCGATCATTTCAGTTCTACTATACACCATTATAGCCAAATCGAGGACGTTCCGCTACAGGTCAGCTTTAATCTATCTGCACATTCCTTAGTTACATAACAGCATTTAATACTGAAAGATGATTATGAATTGTGTTCTCCAACAGTTGGTCATTTATTCACATCACCAGGCGGTGGAAAATCTCTTTTGTATCCTGAACCTACCGGAATTCCAACCTCAAGAGAAACCGTTATAATGTTCTAGCTAGCACAGCTGTAACAATTTTAGTTCGATTAAAACAATTGAAGGCCGAGGATTTTTCATTCCTTCGATTTTGAAAGAGAAAATATTAAAAATATGTGCATCGGTATTATGAATACGGAGTAGAGAGAGAATAATATTATTTTTACTCTACGACTTCCACAGGGTGGGTAAGAATTAAACAAGAGAATTAAGATACTTAGATTAGAGTGTTTGTAGAAATGATTTTACAATGGTGAAGTTATTTTGCAATGGTCGCCATTACACCTATAAGATTTCATATAATACCGAAGCAAATTGGCAACATCGCAATGGCAAACCAGGATGATACTAAACATAATATTTTAACGAAATATACCTGAAATACCATGACCTATGAAGAGGTAGTGAAAACGGTTGAAAAGATGGTAATTTCCAAAACGATAATGGTTTCTCCGTTGAACAGGTTACTAAATTGTGTTCATCACGTGGTATTCCTTAATGACATGTTAAGGGGCTGAAGCAACGATTAGGTGGTTTTTTTACCAGGCTCAAGCACTTTAAATTACCAAGGAATCGCAATGGGACCATCAATGTGTTCCGAATAGCTTTAATATCTAAATGTGTTTGTTAATCGTTCCAACCTTTCCAAAGTCAAAGGTGCTGATCAAAAGTGATACTATAACTCCTAAATTTTGTACGACTATCTTTTATAATTTTCAAAGAAGTAAGACAATAAGTATAGAGCTTAGAAGACCACATGGTGGCTAGTAGAAAATTCCATTTCATAAGGATTTAATCCTTATAATCGAACGGGTGTCTCATTTAATCGAAAGAATGTATTTCAGCACTTGTACCAACCTTACTACTCTGCCAACATCATTCAATTTTTGTAACATAAGAAACTATGGTATTTGAAGTTATTAACGCACAACGAGCTTTAACTTTCTGGCGACTGCCTATTATTTTTTTTTCTTGAGAGGCTGCTACCGCATACTTAGACCGGCGACGGTCCGTTGTGATACCACTGGATTTTGGATGAACGGCTATAGATCCAATAGCTCTATGTCAGCCTGGAGTACTAACATAGACGATGGGGTGGCCTATGGATTCCAAACTCAACAGGGGGTCTAGATGTGTTCATTCACACCACCGATCGCACCACCCAAACGATCCCAAGGGAAACATCCCATTTTGTTTCCGGCCTCTATTAGATTCGAATCCGGTACCTCCCGCTCCATTTGCCGCAGCTGGACGATTGCTGATTGGTAACTAAACAAATTTTAATGAAATTTTTCAAACCTCAATTAAACTTTTCTTATATAAAACAACTTCTTTTGCCTTCCGTGTGGCAAATTCATTTTTATTGTCGCCTAAATCAATAAAATAATTGTGTCTTAAGTAAATTTACAAAAGTTAACAAAAGTTACTTAACACTTATATTTGTTATTCAGAACTTCATTTAACTCGGTGATATGATATTTGACATTTTTGTTCTCACAACTGTCATAAGCATACAAACAATGTTTTGCTACTTGTATTAAATTGCACGAGTTCCCTTCGATATAAATCGTATCCATATCCAGATTTAACAAAAATATTTGATTCACCATACACTCGATATGCTTATCGTTGCGTGCATAGCATGCTGGACCATCATCACTTAGCATGTCGTTGAAACGAGATCCTTCGTTGTCACACATAAAGTTCACAACAATGTCCCTAAATTTTAATAGATGGATTTCGTTAATGAGATTATCTGAGTTTTGACAATGTCCAATTGGTGCTGGTATAGACTTATAGCAAGCAGTTACATTTTGACTTGGAAGACAAAACTCTTTAATATAATTAGGCATATCATCTCGAGGCAGCTGTAATTTTGCGATATCATCCATTTTATCAATTACATTGTCGATACGGTAGTCGATTGGACGACACTGATAGTACTGATCCAATATATTGTATAATTCGATTTTGCATATTTCGTCATCTGCAATGTCTGAGCTCGTCGAGGCTGTGTAAGTACAATATACATTAAAAAGAGTTTGTATAGACTGCACATCCCAATACTCACCAACGGCCAGCAATGTTAAAACAAAGAATAGACATAAACTGTTCATAACAAAACTGTTTAAAATAGTAGTTCAAAAGCTCAAATCAACTCTGTCTAATTATTTCCAAATTCTAAGTTATTTTGAAATAAGCGTTTTAGTGCGTTAAATTTTATAAGAGTTCTGGTGAATGATAACAGCTTCGGGTCAAAAGTGAGTCAAATGTATTTCAACATAATCTTAAGCAATAACAATATTTACGATTAGGGGCTGTAACCGAAATTGAAATGATTGAATATGAATAGCTGCCTCAAAAATTTAACAAAAATTGTCACGATTTCCCTATAGGGATTCAAACCAATCCACGTTTCGATCACAGGATTGTGAATAATAAAAATCACTTGCTTGTTTTTCACTATAAAGTTTATTATTATGCACCACAGTTAACTTTTTCACTGTTGCTTTCATTATTTCAATTCTTATCGCTCTCCCCGATTTTAACTTATCGCTGTTCCAATTCAAACTGAAATTCTCTGATTTCCAATTACAAACATTTAGTGATTCTATTCAATCAGAGATGTCACCAGTGCCAGTAACGGTATTGTAAAAGTTAACTGTGCAGATTATAATAAAAGTTATTGTGAAAAACAAGCAAGCGGTTATTTATTATTCACAATCCAGTGATCGAACCTTGGATTGGTTTGAATTCCTACCAGGGGAAAACGTAGCAATTGGTAACAGCGGTGGGATTGTGAATAAGAAGACATGAAGCTACTAGAGTTAAAACTATCGGAGGTGAAGAACGAGCTGAGCGTACGGGGGTTTCCTACAGCGGGTAGCAAAGCTGAATTACAAGAGAGTTCAAGACGCTATGGATCCAGACCAAAACGATTTTAATACTGGGATGAGATTGAAGGGGCAACAAATACTGGAACAACCATAGCTCCAGGGTCAATAAATGTAAATACCCCAGCACCTACAAATTTTGATATGGGATTGTTAATGGCAGTGATGCATCAAATGCTAATCGGTCAAGAAAATTTGAAAATCGAACAAGAAATTGTGCTAGAACGGTTGGAAGAATAAGAAAATACTTAACGGCATTTTATATTCCAAGAGAGTGAAAAATTCCTCGAAATGTACATTTCATTAAATGCCAAAGTGGAAACAGTAAAATGTCAAATGGAGCAACAATTTGAAGCGACTGATTTTGAAACTTGAAAAAGAGTTGATAGACTGGAATCAAATAGAATTTGAAACGGCAGCATTAGAAAATAATTAGGAATGTGCAAGGAAGACCAAGTCGCAGCTCTTATGTTGACGTTAAAAACTGGTGTAGCAGATATGTTGCAGATTGTTCCAGAATCTGAACACGAGAACAGTGATATAGCCATGCTAGCCTTAGACCGAAAAAAAAGTGCTGATCACAAGCGAGAGCTATACAGGATGGAGCTGAAAGGTCGTTCTCAAAAATCGAAGAAACACTACAAGAGTTTACTGCAGACATACAGCGATTGGTGCATCTCACACATAATAATATATTCGTGATGCAGAAATAAGACGAGCTGTAGTTCTAGCATCGAAAACAACATTTGCGGAAACCATCGCTTGTGCCTTAACAAACGAAACTGCGTATATCATAATCAAACCAACAGTAAAAATGCAACGAGTTGATTTATAACCAGAAAACTAAAGATCGAGATATAATTATAGAAACGAGCAGTAAATGAGCCATCGACGATGGCTCCGGGATAGCAATAATACAATCAAATGTGGTGCCTTCGATAAACTAGGTCATAAGAACACTGTCGATCAAGACCACTGTATGTACCGAAGGTTCAATGATGACAACAGAAGATTAGAAGAGAGTGTCAGTCTTGCAAGATCGCAGGCGTTAAACCAGTATGAAATAGTTTTAAGAGCGAAAGCTGACACCCACAACCGAATGCTCCATGATCTCCCAGTTTTCCAATTGGCAAAATGTGGAGATAGTTTGACCATAAGTGACGAAACTGATGGCAGATCTAGTGTGATAACATTGGATACGGAAGCAACGCGGACGATTGTGCAGCCCTTGAATCTGCAAACAGCAGCCAGCGAAAGTGCACATATCAAAGAAAAAAAGGAAGTGATCATACGAATTGGAAACAGGAACTTCTGTTATACAGTTTTGGTGGCCGATATTGTCGATGAAGTGATTTTGGGTATGGGCTTCATGAAAAAAAACCGATTCGTATTGGATGTGGGAAAAGAAACACTAAGTAATGTTGAGCCGTTGCAATTGGAAAGCAAGAAGCCAGAATGATTATGTTGGACCATCGGACAAAGCTGCCACCACGCTCAGAAACAGTAATTTGGGGTAAATTGAGTGGAGGTCTTGGGATAGGAAAGTTGTAGGTTGTACAAGCAAGTAACAAAGAACAACAAGTACGAGAACGAGAAATTACGCTTGAGAAAGCATTGGTAAAACTGGATAGTGACAATAGAATCCCTTTGAGGGTTTTCCACCATAGTCAAATGAACCATAGTCAAATAGTCAAATGAAGAAACGAATCCGAGTGTAAAGGCCAAAGTTCAACGACAGCAGAAAATCGTGGACGAATTGACACAGAAGTGGACATAACAACTAAGTCCAGGACAAAAACAAACAGCTAAAGTGTTGTTGGAAAAATACATGTCCATTTTCTGAGGTGCTCTCGAAGATAAAGGTACAACCAATGTAGTTAAAAACCGAATCGACACGGAGACAGCAATGTCAATTCGACAAGCACAAAGAAGATTAGATAATAAAAACAAGTCCATGGACCTGTTGCATTGGTGCAGAAGAAAGATGGCAGCATAAAATTCTGCGTATATTATAGAAAGCTAAATTCGGTCACTAAGAAGGACAATTACCTAGAATTGACGATACATTGGGTACATTGGCAGGTGCACGTGTATTTTCCACCTTGGATTTATAAAGTGGATATTGGCAGGTGGAAGTTCAGAAGAAGAGCATTTAGCATTGTGGCAATTGGATTATGTAACGCTCCTGCGACGTTTGAAAGACTAATGGACCGAGTGCTGAAAGGATTGCATTGGAAAACGTGCCTAGTGTACCTAGATGACATCATTGATATGGGTAAAAACTTCGAGTAACCTCTTCAAACCCTGGGCGAAGTGTTTGAGCGGATTTATTCCAGAAATGTTGAGAGAGTATCACGGAGGCACAAGTGGTGCCCATCTAGGTATCAATAAGACTTTGGCAAAAATCCACGAAAGATTTTACTAGGCAGGATGCAGACAATCGGCTGCAGAATGTTTAAAATGTGATCAGTGCATGACAGTTAAGGGTCCAGTAAAACGAAGTCATTTAAAAATGTAGCAGCATAACTGCGCAGCACTATTTGGCGGCTCGCTATGGATATTTTAAGTCCATTTCCTACCAACGAAAGCGGAAACTAGTATATTTTAGTGGTGATGGATTATTTCAGTAAATGCCCTGAAGTCTATCCAATACTGAACCAAGAAACAACAACAATCGCTAACGCCGTGGTAAATAATTGGATTAGTCGATATATGGGGTGCCTATGGAACTGCATTCAGATCAAGATCGCAATTTTGAATCAGCGGTATTCCAGGAAATATGTCAATTGGGGATCAACAAAACAAGAACAACACCTTTTCATCCTCAGTCTGACGGCATGGTTGAACGGTTTAATGCTACGTTAGAAGAATTCTTAAAGAAAACCGTCAGTATAAACCGACGAACGAGTAATTGGGACCAAAATATACCACTGTTCTTAATGGCATATCAGTCAGCAAGACATGATACAGCGAGAATAACACCAGCTACCATAGTTTTTTAACACAATTTAAGATTACCTGGGGACTTGAAGTTTGGGCAATTCTTACAATAGGTTTGTGTTGAGTTGTTGACAAGCGTGTGTTGATAAATTGAAAGAAGATATCGACGAGATACACAAATTTGTCAGAGAAAGGATACAAATTTCAAGCAATAGGGTGAATGCACGATATGGCATCCGTGCAAATAATGGAGGATTGCAGTTAGTCTTCACAACTTACAATGGAAGAAAGGATTATCACCAAAATTGCAATCTGGCTGGGAAGAACCATATAAGGTGATTACAAGAATCAAAAATGGTATCTACCGAATTCAAAGGGGATTTAGAGAAACACCAAAGGTTTTGCAATTGGAATGGTTAGGTCTCTATTGAGGATAAGAATTGGATCCTGTTCGGGAAGAACAGGTTTGGGCGGAGAATGGTATTACGGACGCGGGTGACATCTATGAATCGAAAAAAGTGAAAGTAACAGTGAAATAAAGTACTGTAAAAGTGAGTTGTGGTGATTTTAATAAAAGTAAATAAAAAATAAGAAAGTGGTCATTTATTATTCAAAATCCAGTGATCGAACCGTGGATTGGTTTAAATAAAACATTTTATTCTTTCTGTATGCAATCTTAAGAATCATACATGTATATAGTCGCCTAAATGACACATGAATAAAATAATAAATTAACAAAAGTTACTTAACACTTATATTCGTTGTTCAGAACTTCATTTAACTCGGTGATATGATTTTTGACTTTTTTGTTGACACAGTCGTCATATGTGTACAAACAATGTTTTGCTACTTGAATCAAATCGCACGTGTTCCCTCCGATATAAATCATATTCATATCCAGATTTAACAAAAGTATTTGATTCATCATACACTCGATATGCTTATCGTTGAGCGCATAGCATTTTGGACCATCATCGCTAAGTATGTCGTTGAAACGAGATCCTTCGTTGTCACACATAAAATTTACAACAATGTCACTAAATTTAAATTGATTGATTCCGTTTATGAGATTATCTGAATTTGGACAATGTCCGATTGGTGCTGGTATAGATTTGTAACAAGCAGTTACATTATGACTTGGAAGACAAAACTCTTTAATATAATTAGGCATATCATCTCGAGACAGTTCTAATTGTGCGATATTCTTCATTTTACCAATTACATTGCCGATACGGTATTCGATTGGACGACACTCATAATACTGATCCAATATATTGTATAATTCGGTTTTGCATATTTCGTCATCTGCAACGTTCAAGCTCGCCGAGGCTGTGTATAATTATATTAAATTAAAAAGGATGCAAATCGTCTAGACTATATATCCCGATACTCACCAACGGCCAGCAACGTTAAAACGAAGAATAGACACATACACTTCATACCAAAATTGTTTTAAATAGTAGCAAAAGCTCAAATCAACTCTGTCCAATTATTTCCAAATTTTAAGTTATTTTGAAATAAGCGTTTTGGTGCGTCAAATTTTATAAGAGTTTTGTTAAATGATAACAGCTTCGGGTCAAAAGTGAGTCAAATGTATATTTCAACATAATCTTAAGCTATAACCATATTTATGATTAGGGGCTGTAACCGACATTGAAATATTTGAATACGAATTTATGGATACTCTATTTATTGAGAATATCCTATAAGCATCCGACTTATCTTAGAATGTATTGTGAACCATCTGTGAAACTCGTTTTGTATGAAATCGCTCGTTTAAGTGTTGAGCCAAGGTTTGTACAATTGTTACAAATCCGGATTCAAACCGTTCCTGAATCGAAAGAGCAATCGTTTATGACAGAACTTTCCCTTAGCTGCCTCAAAAATTTAATAAAGTATGAACAATACCAATCAATCATGATTCAAGATTGGTATATTTACATGCTCCCTTAGTCTACTACATGGAAGCTAACAGAAAGTTATATACAATTTTTTATTCGTTCTGTATGCAATCTTAAGAATTATATATGTATATTGTCCCCTAAATGCCACATGAATAAAATAATCGTGTCTTAAGTAACTTTACAAAAACTGCCTTAACACTGATATTCGTTATTCAGCACTTCGTTTAACTCGGTGATATGATTTTTCACATTTTTGTTGACACAATCACACATGTGTTCCCTTCTACATAAAGCCTAGCGGTGTCCAGATTTAACACTTCTACTTGATCCAACATACACTCGATATAGTTATAGTTGAGCGCATAGCATTCTGGACCATCATCGCTTAGTATGTCGTTGAAACGAGATGCTTCGTTGTCCCACAAAAAATTCACAACAATGTCGTTAAATTTAATATGATGGATTTCTTTTATGAGATTTTCCGAATCTTTATAATATTCTATAGTTGCGGGTATAGATTTATAGCAAGCAGTTACATTATGACTTGGGATACAAAAATTTTTTATATAATGTTGCATGGCATATCGAGATAGTTGATTTTTCTGCATTGTACCAATTACATTATCGATACTGTATTGTTGTGGCTGTGTAAATATATTCAATTAAAACCAGTTTATATAGGCCACCCATCTCCACTTACCAACGGCCAGGAACGTTAAAACGAAGAATAGACATAAACACTTCATAGCAAAACTGTTTAAATATTTGCTCAAATCAACTGTGTCTAATTATTTCCAAATTTCAATGTGCTTTGAAATTAGTAATTTTGGTGCATCAATTTTTTATAGATTTCACAAAACGATTAGAGCTTCGGATCAGATGCAAGTCAAATGTATTCCAACATAATCTTAAACTTTAAGAATGTAAATAAATGTTTTGAATACATGAGCATCTGTCGATAAAGATTAAGTAAACAGAATAATCAATAAAGGTACACAGACTAGTATGTTCGTAAAAATTAGGATCTCGTGGAAAAGATGTTATTCTCCAACCAGTGTTGTCGAAAGTACTACTATAGGAGTAAATGTACTTCTTTCAACACCGATGTACTACTATGCTCCGCAAATGAAATCTATACTCCCCTGAAAAACTAAACCTTCATGCAATTGCATTTTCTTGCAGGTTTTGGGGTTTCATTTGTTTTACTTAGGTGAGAGAAATATATTTCGTTATTACAT
The DNA here is from genome assembly GCA_963932295.1 of Tipula lateralis. Classification (NCBI taxonomy): domain Eukaryota; kingdom Metazoa; phylum Arthropoda; class Insecta; order Diptera; family Tipulidae; genus Tipula; species Tipula lateralis. The sequence goes on along the minus strand of OZ010736.1, from coordinate 190,171,229 downwards.
ACTCTTCGTTTTTGCGAAACAATATAATAAAAGTTTAATGAAATTCATTTAATGTAGTAGCAAAGAGAATAAATATAAAGAGGAATATCTTATATGAACGGAGGTTGCAGATAAACTAAAAATTTTAAAATATTTCTGTTATTTGGTGTTGGCAAACGAAATAGGATAAACATATATTTTTTATTTCGTTTTCTCTTACGACAGCAAAAAAAATATTTAACTATTTCAAAACTTCACTTACTATTTCTTATTATAATTCGATTGTACAGTGTTGTACAGTACCTGCTGTCCGGAATGCTTGGGGATGAGAGCATTCCGGATAATCGAAAATTCCGGATAATTGAATGTTTCATTAAAACTAGAAACTTTACGAGAATTTCGCTTGATTTCTTTATTTTTTAGGATTCTCATTTATTTATTTTCAAATTATGTACGAGAAAACAGTTTTTTTATAAATCAGTTCATTGAATTTATTGCAAATAATAAATACATATGTATTATGTATACGAGTACACCCATATACGATTACCCAAAACTTTTAAATAATTCATAAATTAATTCAATTATAAAATTTAATAATAAAATTCAAACTTCGTCATTATTGGACCTCAAACTTTATGGATTTTTTAGAAGCCACGATCTTATATCTTGTTGTTTGGTAGACTTCTCTTTTTTCACTAGAAATTTGTTCTGCATGACATAAATCTGCATAACTTCTTGAGCAGAATACTGCGAGCATTGTTCGGCAAATTTGAGAAATGTTGTCAAACCAGCTTCTGCTACTTGCCAAGTGATACCTTTTTCAGCTACTTGTACGTCTTCATCAGAATCTGAGCTTAAGTTCTCTGCTGTGTTGGGATTTAAAACACTTTCGATAAGTTGTTCATCCGTAAAAGTTTGCACAGTTTCTGTGTTATCATCGAGATGCAACCAGTCAGCAATTTCGTGCTCTTGAATATCCACAAACTGTTTGCATTAGAATTCAAGATTTCGCAAATTTCATCGTAAGGCGCGTTGTTGTTACTTGGTGTCTGATTATCATTAAACCACAGTTTGTTCCAGCCATTTGCTAAAGTTGAACATTTTACTTCAGTTTAGGCAAACGCTGCATTAAATATTGCATCTTTGATGTTATAAGATTGTTGAAACGATTTCACTGAATCAGCAGCAATCAATTTTCTTAAAAACTGTTTTTTAAAGTAACATTTGAAATTCTGAATTATGCCCTGATCCATCGGTTGAATTAAAGATGTCACATTGGGCGGTAAACACAAAAAATGAAATTTCCACAATCTGATACTAGCTCACTTGTTGAAGGGTGAGCTCTACAGTTGTCTAATAATAGCAAACATTTTTGATTATGTGTGTCATCTAAGGTTGTGAAATGCGATTTAACCGATGGTATAAAATTTGATTTAAACCAGTCATGAAATATTTCTCGGTTCAACCAAGCATTCGACTGTGATTTATATATTACCGGTAAGCCGCTTTTCAATGCTCTTGGTCGAGCATATTTGCCAATAACCAATAATTCCAACCGATGCGTTCCAGCTGCATTTGCACAACAAAGAATTGTTAGTCGCTGTTTGTTATGTTTGAAGCCAGTAGCAGCAGCTTCCCCTGCTCCCGCTAAAGTAGAATTTGGTAAACATCGCCACAAGAGCCCGGTTTCATCAGCATTATAAACCTGTTCACGAGTTAGATGATATTTCTCTACAATTTCTTTAAATTTTGTGCAGTAATCGCTTGCTCCGATTTCATCTGCTGATTTCTTTTCACCTGAAATATCCAATTTTCGAATACCGTGCCTTGATTTAAAACGTGCTAACCAATCATCCGAAAATACACACTGCTCAGTTACTTTTAGAGCGTCATAGAAATATTTAGCTTTTTCTATGATGGTGGGGCCAGTTATTGGCATTCCTTCACTTCACTTACACAAAAACCACTCATATAAAACAGAATCGAGCTGCTCCAGTTTAGCTTTATGCATTGTTTTCTTAGTTTTAGCAAATTTATCATTTTCCATTTTAGAAGCCAACTCTAACAATTTTTCTTTATTTTTTTTTATTTCGTATAAAGTTGAACTGCCAATATTATAAAAATTCATCAATGCCTCTCGAGATTCACCTCTCTTCAATCTGTTAATAATTTCAATTTTATCACTGATTGATTACACATTTCTTTTCCTCTTTGTTTATTCTTTGCTGGTCGAAGCCATATTAATATTTATGTATGGTTTTATTAAAGTTAGTTTTTTCTTTATTTATTAAAATTAGTGTTTTATTCATTAAAATTACTATTAATTTACATTAAAGGTACATATTGAACTACACATACATATATGTATCGTCAAATTAAATACTAATGAATATATTCAATATTTCACTAACCTAACTACAAACACGACTTTACACATTCAATTCAAATAGAATAATGCATAAAACAGAAGAAAAAAAAGGGAAAGTATATTTTCTGTGAATCCCCGAATAATTAAAAAAATTATTTCCCTTGTGAAAGAGAAAAAAGGAAAAAAATTCCGAAAAATTAAAATTCCGGTTAACTGAGTGTTCCGGTTAATTGGATGCCGGATAATCGGGCTTTTACTGTAAAATGAAATAAAAAATATATGTTTATCCTATTTCGTTTGCCAACCAAATAACACCAAATATTTTTAGTTTATATGCAACCGCGGTTCATATAAGATCTTCCTCTTTATATTTATTATCTTTGGTAGTAGATAAAACAGTAGGAAATGGAAATCAAATTGTAAGTTTTGTCATCAAATCCTTACTAATAGTATTGTACACATTGCTAGGCACAATAAGTCCGATTAACAAAATAACCTATGAAATCATTAAGAAATCAAAACTATTCAATCTGAATTCAAAACTTTTCAGGAAAGTTTTAATATCGAAACATACAAAATACTTAAATTATCATTAGCCATATTGGTTATCAATCGAAGCAGCAATAATATGACAAATTAAGCAATGGGTTGCACTTAAACATTGTTTTGTATCATATTATCTAAAACAGAATGCGCGACATGGCTCAAGTTCCAATCAGTAACTCCTTGATTTCATGTTTTGCTTCCCACTACAAAAGTTTCACAATGTTTTCAAATTTTGTTAAACCTGAGATGATTTTGGATAATGTGCTGGATAAAACTGATTTTTAAATATCAATAATATTTTATACATTGAAAACAATTTTATTGGCGCACCTGAAATAACTATTAAACGAAGAACAGTTTCAGATGATACTGCAAACCGTGTAAGAAATTGTGTTTTGCTTATAACGTCACCAAATCAGCACTCGAATTTCGAAATTTCCAAGATGAGGTGTTATTAGCTGTACAGTTCTTGGATCTGACACAAAATCAATTAGTCTATTTCCACTTATTCCATTGTTTCCAAATATTTTCAAAAGCACTTTGAAGACGTTTGGACTTCTATATTCGATTTTAAAAATGCTACCAACGAAAGAATGTATCCACAACATCGTAATTTTTAGGATCTATTTTTAGTTTTTCTCATAGCAGCGCAATCGCCAAATGCATTTTTCCCAAGTCTACCTTATTAAGGATAAGAAACGTAATTTATTGTTTACCTCAACAGTAAATGCCTATCTTATGGCCCGAGAGTTATAGTATGGAACAAATCCGTTATTACTAAATCATATATTTTTATGTTATTGTTTATAACTTTTAATTTTTTTGAATTAAATTATTTTATTATATAATTAATTATACAATTTTTAGTTTTGTTTTTAATAAACCATACTATAATATATGTTCTTTTTTTATACTACTTTACTTTTTGAAATACTCCCATTGTTATACAATATGTGCTACCTTAGCTTTTTCGTAAACGACAACCCTGTTACCAACCACTCTATACAGATTGAAATGACACTGTAACGATAGACTTGAAATGTGTGTGAATAGGAACAAATTTTAAACTTCCCAGTATGTCTAGAGTATAGACTGAATAATCTAATCCAACAACTCAGGAAGATATTGAACTAGTCGCTGTGTAAAACAACCAAACAAAAATACCTTTAACTGATCCATAACAGCAGATAATGAAAACTGTTGATTATAAAGTATTTTCCAGTTCCTTAATTGATTCAAGTTCCTTAAGTATTCCTTAATTTGGCTCAGATTTTTAAGAAAGTCTTAACAGGCGATTATTTAACAGGACAACTACTACGATAGTGGTTACTCCTAAATGTCATGTACTACAGCAACGGTGATAGTATAGTGGAACAATTGATAGAGAACTGATAGAACGATTCTATATAACAGAATATTCTCTTAACTACCTTAACAATTTTACCTTAACCTTAAGTATTAACACAGACAATATGCACGGAGGTTTCGATTTATCTTCAATATCACTCGATAATTGTTCAAGATGTGGTTCGTTCACTTGATCCATTAGAAAAATACGTGGTATGGCTTTAGTAGAAACTTATATTGTTCTCTAAATGACTAGGGCATCCAACCGGCTAACCGGTTAATTGTCAATTTTATTACTTTCCTAAAACCCGGTTTTTTTGATACGGTTAACCGGTTTCTAAGTAATTTAATTGTTTTGGATAATTATACTTTACAATGTTATAATGGTATATTAGTTGCTTTCCAAACGATCAACCGCTAGTACCCGCTAGTGAACCGTTAGTAATTCTTTGCGTGTCTTTACTAAATAACCAACCCATAGTAAATTTAGCAAAAACATATGCTTCACCTTCAAAATGTTTGTTCGTGGAAATGCAGAAGACTAATCTCTTCACTGTCTAAAGACTACAATCCTGATTTTGATGTTGATAGCTTAAAGGGCATTTGATTGTTTGAGGCGACCGATACTCGATCAAACAATTTGAAACACCTGCACGATGTACTCAACTCTATTCAATCTACGTCAACATCAACCGAACCAATATCAGAAGTTCAATGAAATATGGAACTCTAGATGCGTTATTGTTTCTTAAATACTAATTTTTGAAGAAATAAACATTCCTATAACATTATTTATTTTTAGTCGTTTTCTATTGATTTAAATATACCGGTTTACCGGTTTGATTGCTTAAAGAAACCGAAAAACCGGTTTTGAAAATTTCTCGGTTTATTCGATGTCCTATAAATGACAAAAGAATAAAATAATTGTGTTTTAAGAAACTTTACAAAAGTGACTTAGCACTGGTATTCGTTGTTCAGCACTTCGTTTAACTCGGTCATATGAATTTTGACTTCTTTGTTGACACAATCGTCATAGGTGTACAAACAATGTTTCGCTGCTTGAATTAGATTGCATGTGTTTCCTCCTACATAAAGCTTATCAACATCCATATTTAACCCTTCTATTTGATTCAACATACACTCGATGTGCTTATCGTTGAGTGCATAGCATGCGAGACCATCATCGCTTAGTATGTCGTTGAAACGAGATGCTTCGTTGTCACACATAAATTTCACAACAATGTCGTTAAATTTAAAATAATTGATTTCGCTTATGAGATTGCCCGAATTTTGACAATGTCCCATTGGTGCTGGTATAGATTTATAGCAAGCAGTTGCATTATGACTTAGGATACAAAATCCTTTAATATAATTTTGCATTGCATATCGAGATAGTTGATTTTGTTGCATTTTACCAATCACATTTTCGATAACATATTCATTTGGACGACACCGCTCATGTTGATCCCATATATTCTGTAATTCGATTTTGCATATTTCATCATCTGCAACATTTGAGCTCGTCGAAGCTGTATAAGTACATTAAATTAAAAAGAGTTTGTATAGACTGCGAATCTGCACTTACCAATGGCCAGGAGCGTTAAAACGAAGAATAGACACAAACGCTTCATAGCAAAACTGTTTAAAATAGTAGCTCAAATCAACTCTGTGAAAGCTCAAACCATGTCTAATTATTTTCAAATATCAATGTGTTTTGAACTACGTGAGTTTGGTGCATCAATTTTTTATAAAATTTCACAAAACGATAAGAGCTTTGGATCAGATACAAGTCAAATGTATTTCAACTTATGTAATCTTAAACTACAAAAATGTAAATAAATGTTATGAATGCATAAGTATCTGTCGATAAGGATTATTAGTACACAGACTAGTATGTTTAAGATGTTATTCTCCAATGGTTAAAATCCACTTTATACAGATTGAAACGATACATCAACTAAAGAGTCGAAATGTTTTCGAGTGTAGTCGAAGCGTTATCTGACGGATTTCAGCCACTCCAAAAATTCCACTGTTATACCATAATCAACAATTTCAATATGAACTGCTTTTGTCGTAAAGCATACGAATTACAAATACTTTTTCATATGAACTTTTTCTCTGATTCCGATGTTTTATTTCGAAAGGTCCACAATAGTCTGTTCCAGTGACATTTAAATGGAAGGACACTTTTAATTCGTTCACGTGGTAAATCGCCTATCAATGAAAATTTGTAAGGTGATGCTTTGCTTATAAATATGGATGCTTCTGATTAAATTCGTACGACAAATTTCGGAGTCTCCCTCCTACTCTCAGTAACTTATCCTCATCCAAAAAACGGATTTAAATTACGAATTTTTGATTTTCCATCTAATAAACGAACAGTTTGTAATAATTTAATTTCTTTGTAGTATTCTGCATGTTGTACTTGACCGATCAATAATTTCCATGCATTATTCAATTCACTGGAGGTTAAGCCATTTGTTTGTATCGATTCTAGATATCGAATGTATCGCAATACATATGCCGTAACTCTCAATAATTTTGTATATAGGTACTAGATTTTAACACCAAATGTTTGAGTGGTTTGACTTCTGGCAACTCCTGGTTGTTTGAACTAGTTAGGCCAATTTACTGCATCATCGACAAAATATTCTGGACCATTCACCACATTGATTTTTGTACTAGATCAACAGGTAGTAAGCCTCTCGATAACATATCAGCAGAATTTTGCTTTGTATCTACATGTCGCCAATTCATATCTTTGGTTCATTTTTGAATTTCCCTAACTTGATCACCAACGTAACTTTTCAATAAGTTTGGGTGTAAACAAATCCATGAAAGAACAACACTGGCGTCGGTATAGTAGTTACCCTAAGGAGTGCAATTCGTGATTTACTACATATTAAATAATAAACGGATCCATCATCAGTTCCAACACATCTCACATATACACGCGCACCATACGCAGATTCTGATGCGTCAAAAATCCAATTCTACCGACCTTCAATCACTAACCATAATTAATCTTTTCAATTCAATATCATTCACAAACTTTATTTGATTTTGAAACTTCCACCACGCATCATTTAAATCTTAAGATAAATACTCATCACGGTTTCTAAACTATACCTAATGTTTTAATGGCTTTATTTACAATATCAACAGGTCCACGATCATCAACAGGTATATTGTCTAACAATTCGTTTGAATTTAAACCCCATTTACAAAGCTTCATACCAATACTTCCTAATATACCTATATATTAATTCATTTTTAAGGCTCAACATTTCCTCCACTTCATATGGTCCTGTAAAAACATCATCCATATAAAAATCATTCTCTTAAATTCATGATAGTGTTTTGTAGCTAAGTACGGAGCCGAACTAGTTCCGTAAGTCACAGTATTCAAGTTATATGTTGAAACACGATTATCTGAATTTATTCGCCAAAGAATTTTTTGATACTCACGATGGTGTTCAGTTACTAAAATTTGACGATACATCATCTGAATATCTGATGTGAATACATTACGATGTGTTCGAACCCGCAAGACAATATCAAAAAGTTCATTTTGCAAACCTGGGTGGTCATTTTGTGGTGCTTTATCATACTTTTATATCACGGTTGTAGACTTTTTTCGTGATATAAAAAATATTAAATACAAACACAACCCTGTGCAATGAATCTTAAAGGGGAAATAATGAATTTTAAGGAGAAATTAATATTTTAGAGTCATAAATTGACGTTTCTACATAACCTCAAAAGTAATTTTATCATTTTTTATATGAACTGGTTGAATAGGTAGTGATAAAATTTTTATAATGTGGTAAGTATATCAATACAATTTAATTAATGAGATTGCAAACAATTTTAACAAGAAATATGACTAAAAGTATAAAATGTTTAAATTTAAATATTTAAATATACGACGTGAAGTTGCTCATTCATGATTCACCGGCAGTAAGCTACGACAGTTTCGTTGTACTTTTTATCACATTCAGTGATAAAAAGTATGATATAACGAAATTGTCGTAGCTTACTGCCGGTTTATCACGAAAGAACAACTTCACTTCGGTTATTGAAATGGGTAAAAAAGACAACTATATCTCCCATCTCGATTTTACCAGTCAACATTTTAAACTGTTTGTCTTATTTCATGTTAAAATTGCTTCCAATATCGTTAATTAAGTTGTATTCATACACTTATCACATTATAAAAATTTTATCACTACCTATTCAACCACTTCATATAAAAAATGATAAAATTACTTTTGGGGTTTTGTAGAAATGTCAATTTATCACTCTAAAATATTCATTTCTCCTTAAATTTCTAATTTCCCCTTTTTAATTTTTTACACAGGGTTGTGTTTGTAGACTTATTTTATTTTTATTATATCACGAAAAAGTCTCCAACCGTGATATAAAAGTATGATAAAGCACCACAAACTGACCTGGTCCCACTAATTGACAATCATTTAGTGACAACCCAGCTTGATTTTCCATAGAAGCATCAAAGACGACACGCACTTTTGTAACTGTCGAGCTAGGTTTAGAAACCGTATGATGGGGTATATAGAAGCCACAACCATCATCAACTTCACACAATGAAATATGGCTAAGACGATTTACCTTGCAACAATTCAAATCTGCGTTCAATGCAAATTGTCTAGAATGCCCAATTTTGCCAACTGTTTCTCTTATAGGCAAATAGACTATGAATCTACCAGAATTATCTTTTTGATAAGTGTTTTTAAACAAAAACTCACAAAGCTTTTCTTCCTCTCTGTAAACCTTAAGATTCGTTTCAACATTTTCTGAATCAAAGAATTGTGATAATTGTTTATCCAAGCATATGTCCATTAAAACGCCTTGTTCAGAATTATCAACACATAATCAGTTGAATCAACCTGGGAGACAAAACTATTGCTTGATGTAACCTTTCCACTTTCTACATAACCGAATTTTGTATTTTGCAAAATAGGCAATTTTGGTGAAAGCACAATTTGATTTGATTATAGAATTTTGAAAAACATATCCGCTCCCAAGAGTAAATCAATGATTGGAACATACTATTTATTTTATGTGTAACAATTCATGATTTTTTTTATGACATTGAAATGAAATGCTTTATGATTACCTCGTAGACAATTAAGACATAAATTCAGATACTTAACCCTCTCGAATTTTTCATTCCTAATCAAAATCAGAAACTTTTGACAGGATGTGATGAAATACGATTGTTTACAAAAACTAGACCTATCCTTATTATCACCAGATCCTGTTACCAAACTCTTAGTGTAAGGCCTTGCAAATTCATATGATTTATTTTTACGAAGAACTTCTAATATATGAAAAACTTGAATATGTCATCCCAACTATGAACTTCATGTGGATCACACTCGGGTTTCCAAAGTTCTCTAATTTTACCAAAGCTCTTAAATAAACTGAAACCGGATCAATTTATCTTTGTAGCTCAAATGATATTTCCTTACTAATCTTTCAAATATTAAACAACGCAGACACATAGTTTTCTATTTAATGCTTTCCAAGCAATTTCAAACCCAACCGTTGATGGTTCTATTTCCGCAACCAATTTTCTCGCCAGTCCACTAAGACAACTAATTAAATAATGATATTTTTGAACCCCACTTAAATGAATTCTATTTACTACAACTTCATTAGACGTCTCCTTGAACGATATCCAATCATCAGATCTTTCACTAAATGTAGGCAGCCTACCATAATTAGTTGATAATTTAGATACATTTTTTCTTATGGTTAGGTTGATCGTCTGCCTTTACATTATCATTTATGTCTACATTACTTCATTGACTAATAATTTCCACCTTCTCTGCGTCGAAATTAAATTAATTTCGGATTTCCTAATGAATTCAAGTCTAATACATATTTTAATAATTGTGGAGCATATTGAGAATAACCTACCTATGAAGCTTTTAATAAGATACTAGTATGTTAAAACACAAAAGGTTCTACTACGAGAGGAAGAAATTGGTCTGAAAAATAAACTGTATCTGGTGTGGCCTAGGACACCGCAAATTTGAGATTCAAGCATTTCTTATCGAGCATAATGTTGACATAATGTTAATATCAGAAAACCCTCTTTAAAAATAAGAACTTTTTCAAAATTAATGGGTATTCAATTTCTGATACTAAGCAGCCGGATGGCAAAGCACATGGTGGCACAACCATACTAATAAAAGGAAGGTTAAAACACTATGAACTAATTAAATATGAGAAAGAACATATCCAATCAACGAGTATCTGCCTGCGGAAATGGTCTGGTCACTGTATATTGCCCTTCAAAAGATGCTATAAAAACGTAGTTCCTGGATTAATTTAACCGGTTGGGTAATAAATTCCTCGCGGGAGGTGACTACAACGCTAAGCATGCTAACTGGGAGTCTAGACTAACATCATCGAAAGGTAGACAGCACAAACAAGCGCACTAAATGGGATAAATATAAGAGGGTAGTCGAACAAAGTTGTTCCTTAGAATTGCTTCGCACGGCAGCTGATATTGATGAGGTTGCAGAGAAGTTGAAAAATGTTTTAGAGCATCAGCAAAAAAAGCTACATCCGCCATTAATATTCCTGAGAAAGTTAATAAGCTGCCGCGTGAAATCCAGAAATTGGTTCACGAAAAACGAAAAAATCGGAGGCAATGTCAACAATCTAAATCTCCTTTATTGAAGGGGAAACTAAATCGTGCTATTAAGACTCTACGATTCGCGCACTGAGTAAAGAACAAAACCGGGTGTCCAGAATTATTAAAAAGAACTCTAGACAACTGAGAGAACAGATCACTCCTTGTGGAAAATAACTTAAATATTGAAAAGGTCAATCAATTCAAATCCACCGATTAGACTGCCAAGTGGCAATTGGGCAAGAAGCGATGAAGAAAAAGCCATATGCTTAAAACTAATAACATTTGTCTTCAATGCGATCATTCGAACTGGTTACAAATTCCAAAAATGGAAAAATATCCCTTGTCACAATGATACTAAAGCCAGAAAAATAAAACGCAAATAACGTCAAATCGTCCAATAAGCATGCTTCCAACAATCTCGAATCTATTTAAAAAAATGATACTAACTAAACTTAAACCAGTATTAGAAGAGCACGAGACCATCAATTTGGACTCCGAAGCCAACATGAAAAGGAAAACAATTCTGCTGTCTTTCTGCATGAAGCACAAGCATTTGATAAAGTTTGGCATGACGGGTTAATATAAAAATTAAAGACCTCCTGTCAAAGAATTTTTATTTAGTTCTGGGAATGTTTATCTTCTTCAAAGACAATTTATCGTTAGTCAAAATAGTACAACCACTGGATTAAATGACAGCCGATCTCCCTCCTGCCAACAAAGTAATAATATCAACATTTGCAGATGATATAGCCATCTTTGGCTTCAAACCAAACGAGAATCGAAAGAGCGATTCTATATGACATAACTTTCTCTTAACTACCTCAAAAATTTCAAGTATTTATAGATTTATATTAAATACCAATCGATCATGTTTGGCGATCTGGTACATTTACTTGCTCCCTTAGAAAAATACATGGTATAGCTAGTAGAACGTTATATTGGTTTTCCCTAAATGAACCACGACTAAAATAATTGTGTCTTTAGTAAATTTACAAAAAGTCACTTAACACTGGTATTCGTTGTTCAGCACTTCGTTTAACTCGATCATATGAATTTTCACTTCTTTGTTGACACAGTCGTCATATGTGTACAAACAATGTTTCAATGCTTGAATTAGATTGCATGTGTTTCCTCCTACATATAGCTTATCGACATCCATATTTAACACTTCTATTTGATTAGCCATACACTCGATGTGCTTACCGTTGAGCGCATAGCATTCTGGACCATCATCGCTTAGTATGTCGTTAAAACGAGATGCTTCGTTATCACACATAAATTTCACAACAATGTCGTAAAATTTGAAATAATTGATTTCGCTTATGAGATTGCCCGAATTTTGACAATGTCCCATAAATTCGGGTATAGATTTATAGCAACCAGTTGCATTATTACTTGAAATACAAAATTCTTTAATATAATTTTGCATGGCATTTCGAGATAGTTGATTTTTCCGCATTGTACCAATTACATTGGCGATAAAGTATTCGTTGCGACGACACTGATAATGTTGTTCCAATATATTCTGTAATTCGAGTTTGCATATTTCGTCATCTGCAACATCTGAGCTCGTCGAGGCTGTGTAAATACATTAAATGAACTGGTATATCGTATAGACTGGATATCGCGATACTCACCAACGGTTATGAACGTTAAAACGAAGAATAGACATGAACACTTCATAACAAAGCCGTTAAAAATAGCAGCAAAAGATCAAATCAACTGTGTCTAATTATGTTTTTCCAAATTCCAAGTTATTTTGAAATAAGCGTTTCAATTTGTCAAATTTTTATAGAGTTTTTTTTAAATGATAACAGCTTTGGGTCAAATGTATTTCAACGTATTCTAAAGCAATAACAATATTTGTGAATAGGGGCTGTAACCGAAATCGAATATGAATTTATGGATACTCCATAAAGTTACTGTGAATAACCTAAGCATCCGACTTATCTTATAATGTACTGTGCAACATCTGTGAAAAAAGAAACTCGTTTCGTATGACATCGTTCACTTAAGTGTTACATCAAGGTTTGATCCTATATGACAGAACTTCCCATTAACTATCTTTCCACGGTTGGAGATCTAATACATTTACATCCTCCTTCATACAAATACGTAAAGTAGTTAGCAGAAAATTATATTGAAGAGCCAATTTCTACTACAAAAAGAAGAAATTTGTAACTTCCCAGTATACCTGAAAAATAATCTGAATAATCAAATCCAACAATCGATGGTCAGGTATGACGCTGTTTGAGGGAATCAATTTGGCACTAGTTGTGAGCTCCGTATCTTGCAGCTTCCACAAGTGTTTGTGTTACCTCCTCGTGGTGACCATCGGACAACCGTGTGCTTGTCCAAGATAGCTTTCACTATAATTGGGGAGCCAGGCAAAAACATAGCGCTAAGCAACTGTTCCGGGTTAAGGTGTCAACCGTACCGTGCTAATAACCAACCTAGCTGGCGGCCTAGTCTAAAACTAGCTCAGTCTTGAACGTTGTATCCGGCAAACAGGTCGGATACGATCACGCCCTCTTCAAGTAGTACCTCATGAGCGCCGTTTGCTTGTCCAAGATAGGCTCATGGATGTTTATAAGGGACAAAGTTCATCACTTTTCGAGCAATTAGCTCGAACACACCTTGTGCTTTTGGAATGCGCAAACGATATAACTCTTAAGTGGCTCATTGACGCTGTACTGCCTCTACATCCCTGGGAGGGAGCTGAGCTGGAGTGTATCCTATTCTGTGACCTACTCAAGCCTGTAAGGGGTGCAGTTTTTGTCCCGGACCCGATTCAACCTTCAGATTTTCTGAAGGGACTAAAAAATCAAAATCCAGGTCTAAAGACCAGCAAATGGATCATCTTTGCCAATAAGAGGGAGCCGCAACGCATACTTCTTCATCTTGGGCTAGATGAGCCATCTGTTTCAAGGTTGGACTTGATTTTAAACCCTTCTTTGCTCTAGGTAGGGTCACAATAATTGTGACGCGAAAGAAGCTGAGGAGAGTCAAGGAAAACCGGTCCTCCACCATCCTATCTTGATTGGAATGTCTGGCGTACAGTTTACACAGAAAAAATTTGCAGCATTCAAAGGCGTCGTCTTCTCTCATAGAACGACGAATGAAAAACAGCAACACATTATTATATAAACATGTCTGTTTGATTCAGGAACTGTGGATTCACGGGAACAAAATCAAAGTACTCAATCTAGGGACCTTAGGTTCTGTCCTGGTTAGTGATACCTGCTCGAGACCTAGAGCTTTTTTTGTTAGTAATAGAATGAATTACAGACTCATAACTGAAATTTTTTGTAATGACCTTACAGCAGTCGTTGTTGAAGTTAAAGAACAGGGTATTCGACGTAAGGGTCTAGTGATCTCTGCCTGTTTCCCATTCGATTCAGTACTTTTATAAAGAGAGTACATGATATGTATCCCAAGTGAAAAAACATCGAAATGGAGATCTTTCTATGTGCAATTGGACAGACCTACGGCAACCGCTAAACTCAAGAAAGTTATATTGAGAGGTTACTTGGAAAAAACATATAGAAGAGAAGTGCAACAAAGCTTCCAACATTTACTGGGAATGCAAACGGTCATTTTGTAAATCATGGGGCCTGAAACCTAGACGCGTGTACTGGCTATACGTTTCAGTGATCAGACCCATAGACACGTTTGCTGCATTCATTTGGTGGACTAGAACAATGAGCGGGATTGGAGGGAAACCTTTAAACCGCCTTCAAAGACTTGTTATCTTGGTATAGTAGGAGATGGCTGTGGGTCTGCTGCCGCTTGATCTTTGGATCATAAAATGTGCAGTGCAAACAGCCGCTCGCCTACAATACAAAGACAATTTATTTGGCCCACGGGGTACTGTCAAATATGGAGGAAGGTTGGCCGGCACACAACTGCCCACATGCCCTCAGGCATTATGGTGACGATGTACGTCTTCGGGAAGTTATTTCATGTAACTATTACTGGAAATCACATATGAGACTATAACAGCACATCCTACCTCTCCGGCAACGACGAATCAGTATGCCGTAATCTAGCTGGTGCCGTAATTTTGTTTTTCTTACAAAATTCTGAGGTTGAATTATTAATACTGTTAAAGGTATAAATTGCAAAGATTGTCATGTCTGGATTTCGTTTATGAGATTTTCCGAATCTTTCAATATTCCATAGTTGCAGGTATAGATTTCAAGCAAGCAGTTACATTATGACTTGAAATACAAAATTCTTTGATATAATTCTGCATGATATATCGAGATAGTTGATTTTTTTGCATTGTACCAATTACATTGGCGATAAAGTATTCGTTGCGATGGCACGGATAATGTTGATCCAATATATTCTGTAATTCGATTTTGTATATTTCGTCATCTGCAACATCTGAGCTCGTCGACACTGTGAAAGTACATTAAATTGAAAGGAGTTTGTATAAACTGCATATCTCCACTTAAACGGCCAGGAACGTTAAAACGAAGAATAGACATAAACACTTCATAGCAAAACTATTTAGAAAAGGAGTGAAAGCTCTATCAACTGTGCAAAAGCTCAAATCAACTGTGCGAAGGCTCAAATATACTGTGTCTAATTATTTCCAAATTCCAAGGTATTTTGAAATCAGTGTTTGAGTTCATCAACTTTTTTATAGAATTTCACAAAATGATAAGAGCTCCGGGTCAGATCTAAGTAAAATGTATTTCAACATAATCTTAAGCTATATATCTCAATTTGGCGGTAAGTTAGAATAACAATCGGTCCAGTAAAGTAAATTCGTGTAGCAAACTCGTTTAATATCAAATTTATTCTAATTTAAAATTTTACATTGTGTAAACGTAGACTTAAATCTATTCAGCACTGGTATTCATTACTCAGCACTTTGTTCAACTCCGCCATATGATGTTTGACTTCTTTGTTTACACAATCATCGTATGTGTACAGACAATGTTTCGCTGCTTGAATAAAGCGGCATGTATTTCGTTCGACAAACAAGCGTGTCATCATTTCGGCATCTAAACTTAAACTCTCCATTTGATTGTTCATACATTCGGTGTGCTTATCGTTCAACGCATAGCATGCTGCACCATCGTCGTTTAGTATATCCATGAAACGGGAACCCTCGTCTTCGCACATAAACTTTAGCGCCGTTTCAACAAATTTAAGTGTATTAATCTCGTTTATGACGACTTCCGAATTTTTACACCGATCCGTTACCGACATTACATTGTAGCATGCTGTTGCATTGTCGGTTTTGGCACAAAACTCTTTCAAATATTGTTGCATATCGTATCGGGAGAGATCGTTGGTGGGAATTTTTTGCATTTGTTCAAATATATTTTCAAGTCTGTACCCGTCTGGTAGGCATATATCGTGCTGACGTATTATGTATAATCGCTCGATTTCACAAAGGTCACTGTTCTCAAAAATCAAGGTCGACGAGACTGTGTGTATAAAGAATAAAAATAATTAAGCGAACAAAACTTACTCATATAAATAACACGGACTTACCAACTACTGTCAATATCGTCAGACCGAGACAGGCACACAAAAACTTCATATCAAAACTATTTAAAAAACGTTACACGGTTGTAATATGATCCACAGTAAATGATCTTCAAATCTTGAATATTTAGTCAACTATGTTTAATAACAAACAAATCACATTTGAGGTTATTTCAATTGTTAGGTTTATCAAACGCTGATAAGAGCATTGTTTTGTGCGCATATTCATACTACGTATATACAGAGTGATGTCTAATGTGTGTATACTTATGTAGTCATACACTCAAGGCAAAATGATAACAGATTTGGATGAGATGTTGAACAAAGGCTGTGGTTCGATATACAAACAGCTTATGCGGACTTTGGGTTTGCGTCCCCTTAGGTATCAAATTTGGCTCTGCTAATTTATAAATTACGATTGACCTTCAATTACGTTCTTAATGAGTGATTACAAAAAGCATACACACACTTTAATCGAGATTACATAATCACAACATGACGTATAGGTCATGTTTTAAATATCTCAGTATTTATACAGTCTAATCACAGGACCCCAGAAACATCAAACAATATACGACGAACTGGTTTATTGGGTGTAACGAAAATAGTAATTATACCGACCACGAGAGGTGCTGTAAATAGGGTTTTCAAATAAATACGGCGCATTCGGCATTATGGGATTGGCTTAAACCACAATTATGATGTAGTCATCAACTATACTATGTGCCACAGAAGAATTGATAACGAACAGGTATAGTCCTACACAAAATATGTAGTAAATAGTACAACATTGATTGATTGAGTCACTAAAAATAAATTGAGCCTCTGTAAATAGAAGAAGCATACATATAGAATGGATCACGAGCATGGCCATCATTGGGCTCATTTCTCTCTGTTTCAGCAAACTTCGATATAAGTGATTGGTTAAATCAGCCCTTACCCAAATGTCATTCAGATGCATTTCTGTTTAGTCATAAGTCATCCCTAAACACTCGTATCCCTGTTCCATTCGAATGAGGGTTCTCCTTTACTGTACTCGATCCGATCTGGAAATACTCGTATCACATTAAAAGTATTGTGGATTTGTTTTTGGTTGGCATACAGTTGAAAGCATTCCAGTCTTGTGGTCTTAAAATTTCACTAGTATTCTTAGACAACCCTTAAATTTTTTAAGTGATATTTTTTAAACACCTTGGTGCTGTGTTGATTCCAAGTTAGTCTGATCTAAAATTGTTTAGACATTTGATTTTGGAAAATTCGATTGTGATGCGGTTCAAAATGGGGTCTTAACAGGTACGCTTCCATCTTTGTCAATTACTTGCATTACAACTGATAGGGTCCATCGAATTTGGTCCTAATTTGATCCTAACCAGATCTTCTGCATAACATTGGCTGAAGTCCACTGCTTAGTTTACATAAGACCCATCAACGGAGACCATATAGTATAAGAAATAAACCTCCTCCTTGAAAATATCCCTTTGCGGTCTTAATGCTGGCCAACTCATCTCTCGATTTAGCTGTGATTTAGATGAACATGAGCATGGAATGAATCAATTTTGCCGTATTTGCCGTAGTCGTCTTCTATTACTCTACCAACGCAGCCCCTGTGAATTTATTAACTTGGTAAGCGAACCGGTTTTGTTGAAGTGAATTTAGGGACCGCATAAACTTATTTTGTTGTTCTTCTACCTTCTACATAATATGGCGTTCAAACAACGAGTTTAGCTATAAGGGACGTCCGCTCACAAATGAGTTGTTCATCGATTATGTGACAGAGGGTTATCCATGTGACGATCTCTTAGATCGTCTCATTTTTTGGTTGTATTCCATAAATTTTCTCGTTTTTCTTCTTTTTAGAAGCAATTACGATCCGAGAAGAGTCTTGTATAAGACGTAGTTCGCTACCCTGCTAGCGCTGTTTCCTTGTAGTTTCATTTTAATGACTTCTAGCTGTAATCTGATAAGCATGTTATCAGACAGTGGAGCCATATTGGTTACATGTTAGTAAGATATTAGAGTCTCCTTAGAATAATAAGTTAAAGTTAGATCTAAGTCTTATACCAACTATAGATAATCAACGGAGAGTATCCCGCCCCATAGAGGGTGTGAATTTCCATCACAGCCGATAAGTAAGCTTATTTATTTCTCTTTTTATTGTAGATTCTAAGCAGTTTGATTTCTACGTAGGGCTCTGAATCCCGTTCCTCCAAAAACGAGACAGAGGTTCTAACCGCTTCACACTTTCCTCTTTATCCTAAAATTTTTTAACATGACAGCAAAATTATTGAAGAAGTCTAGAATGGGAAAATAGATAATCTGCGAGTTCACTATATTATCTTCGCACTAGGATTTATACTACCATTATCGTACATCAATTTGCCAACGTGTTTTGGAACCCCTTTAATAGATGGCCAATAACAGCCCTATACGTTGACTGGTAAGCTAGTTTACCTATATATACTTTATATTGCATTGCAGTTGAGGTTGGGCTTAGTATTGCTTGATTTACGTCTGGTTGCTTGAGAGACTGCGTTTGAGCTGGTATCTCAAATTTAACCTTAACTTACAATGAACCTCGCTACTACACCTATAAAATAATTTGTTGACTTGGATATGGATTCGAGCAGATCAGATAAAACGAGACTTGTAAGTCGTTAGTTCAAGACTAGAGGAGCAGAAATATCTCTTCAGAAGATCGTTTGTCAGTAAAACGCCTTCGTTTATCCTTAAATTACCATTACGATGTTAGGTTAGGTTAGGTTAGGTTGAGTGGCTGCTACAGCACACTTAGACCGGCAACGGTCCATTGTGATACCACAGGATCTTACTCCCCTTTTACCCCTATGAGAACCAGTTAGAGCTGCTTACGTACCGTAATAAGTCTCGCACATTACAGTTCTCGAGATCGGAAAGGCAGTCCATTAAAAACTTACCCAGATATTCATGTCTTTTGTGTGCCAAAGCCGGGCATGAGCATAGAAGGTGGACTAACGTCTCTTCCTCCTCCTCGTCCCTACAGCTTCTGCAAAAGTCATTTACTTCCAGACCCAGCCTTCTCGCATGTTCTCCAAGAGCAGTGTCCTGTGAGTATCCCCACGATCGTTTTAAGTTCACGTCTTCGCAGGGAGATAAGTGTCTTTGAGCGTTTCAAGTTCAGCTTTGGCCAGACTTGTCTTGCCACTCTACATGAGAGGGTGTTCGTCCACCTATTGTTCGCAGAGACTTCCGCCTCTTTTTTAAGCACAGTCCTTAGTGCGTTAATGGGTCTTCCCAACTTCGCCCTTTCCGGTAGCAGTTGTAGAGTTGTACCGTGCCTCATCGCTAGTTCGTCCGCCCTGCAGTTTCCCATAACGTCTGAGTGGCCGGGGACCCAGACTACCTGGATGTTGAAATGCTCACTCATCTCATTAAGAGACGAGCGGCAACCCAACGCCACTCTAGACGTTAGAGAAACAGAACCCAGCGACTTGATTGCCGCCTGACTGTCCACATTAATTGCGATATCAGTCGAGGATACCACATTATGTTTCAACCAGTTCAGGACCTCTTCAATCGCTATCACTTCTGCCTGGTACACACTGCAGTGATCAGGGAGGCG
The DNA here is from genome assembly GCA_963932295.1 of Tipula lateralis. NCBI lineage: Eukaryota > Metazoa > Arthropoda > Insecta > Diptera > Tipulidae > Tipula > Tipula lateralis. The sequence continues at coordinate 190,151,216 of OZ010736.1, read as the reverse complement.
AACTGCTATATCTACCTCTAGTTTATCACAGAAGACTCCAGCTCCTACTTTACCGTCTAGCTTGGAGCCATCCGTAAAGAACTGCAATGCTCCCGCTCAGCTGCCAACCTGCTCCTCTAGCATTCCCTTGAAGGGCAGGTGGTTTCGAACCTTTTCTCGAAGCACAGAGTCGGTGTAACATAGTCAATATTCGCCAGTTCTTTCCTCAGCGATCTGACTATCGTCGAGTGTCCTATTTGAAGACATTGCCACTGAGATATGGCTGATAGTCGAGTGGCCGTAATCGCCGCCATCTGCTTACCATAAATGTCCACGGGGAGAAGGTGAAACAAAACCTCTAAGGCACTTGTAGGTGTTGTCCTCAGTGCCCCGCTTATAAGCATGTAGGCCGTTCTTTGCACCTTCTCAATCCTTTTCCTGTATGTTATTTTATCAAGAGCTGGCCACCACACGCTCACCCCATACATAAGTACAGGTCTTACTACGGAAGTGTATAGCCAGTGTACCAGCTCCGGCGTCAGGCCCCATCTCTTTCCGATGGCGTTCCTACACGAGTACAAAGCTATATTGGCCTTGTTTACTCTTTCCAGAATGTTGGGCTTCCAGCTTAGCTTACTGTCCAAGATTACGCCTAGAAATCTTGCCTTGTCCGTAAAAGCTAGTCTGTTACCATTTAGGAGAGGTGGATCTACTACAGAGATTTTATATTTCCTCGTAGATAGTACCAATTTAGGTTTAGACGCGCTAATTACCAGTCCACATTTGGTGGCCCACCTCGTTATAATTAGGAGGGCATTTTGGATTACCTCCGCCACTGTGCTTATGTATTTTCCAGAGACAGCTATCGCTACATCATCTGCATAAGCAATCACTCCGATCCCTTCTCTCTCTAGCTTTAATAGCAGCTCATTGATTGCTATGTTCCAGAGCAGAGGAGACAGAACACCTCCCTGTGGGGTTCCCCTAGTCACCTGTCTCCTGATGGTGGATTCCCCCAGCTCTGAGTTAATCATCCTGCACCCAAGCATATGATTGATTAACCTACTTATAGGGTAATCCACACCTAGTAGGGACAATCCCTCCAGAATTGCCTCCTTCCTTACATTGTTAAAGGCGCCTTCAATGTCAAGAAACGCCACCATACAAAACTCTTGCGAGAATAATGATTTCTCAATTGTACTTACCAGGGCATGCAGAGCTGTGTCCACAGACTTCCCTTTACAGTAAGCGTGCTGAGTCTGAGCCCAGTCACTAGGTCTAATTTTTGAGCGTATGTAGATATCTATCAGCCTTTCCAAGGTTTTCAATAGAAAGGATGATAGAGTTATTGGTCTTAAGTCTTTAGGGTAGCCCTGCGAGCATTTACCCGCTTTCGGAATAAAAATCACTCTGACCTCCATCCACTCCCGCGGAGTACAGACAAGTTTTAAACACCCTTTGAAGATTACCTCCAACTAGGGGAGCATAATCCTCGAGTTGTTCTGAAGCTCCGCGGGAATAATACGGTCAGGGCCCGCCGATTTATAGGGTTTGAACCCTTCAATTGCCCAAATGATCCGTTCTTTGGTTACGATATCTTCTATGCGCATTACGTTTGCTTCTTGATGAGTACCAGTCCATGTCGAGTCATCGAAGCTTCCTGGAAAGTGGGTTTCGATGAGAAGTTCCAAGGATTCCTTACTAGAGTCCAGGAGCCATCTGGTTTAATTAAATAACTGGGACTGGTAGGATTGGTAGGATTGGTAGACAAAATCTTCCTAAGACGAGAGGTCTCGGAGACTTCTTCTATTTTGTCACAGAAGAGTCTCCATGATTTCCTCTGTGCCTTCCTTAATTCTTTTTTGTATATCTTGAGGTCCTTCTTGTAGGAGTCCTAGTCCTGAGCCTTTCTCGTACTTTTGGCTCTATTAAATGCTTTCTTACACGCCTTCCGGTAGGTCCCCAGTTCCTTGGACCACCATACCGGTTTTTGCTTGCCCCTGGATTTAACTATTGGGCAAGCAGCGTTGAAGGACCGATTGCAGGCAATTGTGAAAGTTTCCACTATGCTGTTCAGTTCCTTCACTGTCGCTGGTGGTTCAGGGGTCTCTGGTAATAGTAGTCCTATAAGGGTTTCCCCGTACTTCCTCCAGTTTGTCTTTCTGGGATTCCTGAAAGGTTTCCGGGTGGCAGGGGAAACGTTAAGACTAAATGTTATGTAACGATGGTCAGAGAAGGAGTGTTCCTTCGCCACTCTCCATTCCCTGACCAAAGGGTACAGGTTTTTTGAGGCGAAGGTTACGTCCAGAACCTCCTGCCGATTTTTAGTAATAAAAGTGGGTTCTTGCCCAATATTACACACCATGAGGTTGTTGTTTAAAATGTAATCAAAAAGTAACTCACCTCTCTCGTTGATATCAGTGCTTCCCCAGATTGCGTGGTGCGCATTTACATCACATCCAAGGAGCACCCCAATCTTCTTCCTGTACGATTCGAGGACCAGGTCCCCCAGGTTATCCGGTCTCTCCTCCAAGGCTGTCTCTCCTCCAAGTGCAACTGCATCAGTTGTGGACGGGCTGCCTTCCTCTCGTGTTTCAGCCTCGTCTTTTTTGTATACTTTGAGAGTAATCGACCCAAAACCGAAGTCGATTACTTCCTTAGTCGCGGCAAGCGGCGCCAGGGACACCGTGTTGATTATCATAGTTGATAATCTGGAGCCCCCTTTGCATCCTCTTGCCTCACGATCTTCCAGTTTCCTGTCGGAAGATCGGGGTTGCTGATTCTGATTATCTCAAGAATCTCTTCTGGGCTAGCTGGTTCGGTTGGCAGCCAGACGCGTGCTCTTGGCCTGCTAGGAATCTCTTCCCTGCTTACAGCCGCCAGCTTCGCGCCTTGCCACACCTCTCCTACCTCCGCTACAGCCTTTTTATAAAGCTCCACTGATCTGGCATCAGAGCACGCTATAAGTTTAACGCGCCCTTGATGCCAGCCCGCATCTCTGCAGGATGGAGGGGGTCCTGGATTTTCTCTCAGGATCCTTAGGAAAACGGAGTTTAGTGCATTGTACACCAAGCTCCATTTTCCCATGGTGATGCTCACATCTTCATGACTCCTGTCAATGACGGCTAGCACCAACAAACGGTCCTTCACAATATCCCTGAAGGATTTTGGTCTAGCCTTGTTAGGAGGCAAAACCTTGTGAGGATTTTCCGTCTCCGCCTGCATTTTGGGCCGTTTTGTGTCCACGAGCTCCAACTCATCCTGGGACCGCTGTCTTTTTGACACATGGTCCCTCTCTGAGTTTTCGACCGTTTCCATGGCCCATGTCACGAATTGCTTTTGTTCAGCCGTAAGCTGCCCCTCAGGGGTTGCAGCCCACCTGTTCAAAACTCTAAACGCCGCGCGTCTATCCCTATAGCGCTGCTTCGATTGGTTGACGTTAGTCGAACCTCCCTCAGCAGCCCTTAACTTACCCTGAGTTCCGCTCGTCCCTGACTTAAAAGCCTTGAACTTGCTTCCCCCTGGTGTCTTTGAGGGAGCCCCACCTTTACGGTTTGAGCTCTCACTTTTTGTTTCCGGCCTTTGGAGAGTGCTGGTCTCGGTTTTTTCGGCCTTTGGAGAGTGCCGGTCTCGGTTTTGTTTTTATTGGATTCCATGTTGTTCCCACGAGTATCGGAGAAATATATGGTCCACCTGCGCAGAGATCCGCTTACGCAGGTAAGGCTACTTACAACTGGAGGTCGCCAGGTATCCAGAGGGCTCCGTTTGCGACTGGGCTTTGTTAAATGGGCCCCCAGCCTAGTAGTTTGTTGGCACGGGTTGCGTAACACCGTAAACCAGCCCATCTGCCGTCATTTAGCGTGACCCGCTCCACACCTAGGTCACTTTACCCACCCGTTCTAACGAACGAGGACCCGGAGGCGACGACAATTATGAAGCATTACGATAAGGTTTAATTTTGATGCCTCTTTATTCATCACACTCTATTGAGAATGAGTAAGCTCTCCCAAATTATTATTCCGCTGCTGTACATATACTTCAGCCATTTATTTTGACAGTGAATACTTTTGTAATCATGAGAAGACAAAACACTTAAACGTCACCTTAAGAAACATTCACGATACTGTAACCTTAAATTATAAAAAGTAGAAGGTAAGTGTTTCTTAATATTTATTCTTATTTACAACAATAAAGTAACATTAATAATTAATTATTTTTTAATCAAAATCAAAAGACCCAATCACATTCGATTATATTATTGTAGTAAGAATTTCTAGTCTTGATGATCATGGCAATGGAATTTCTCACCAAGCAAGCTGTGCACTTCTGTCGAAATTGTCTTCACATCATCATTATCACACTTATCCAAATGTTCGGCACAATCGACCATCACTTTAACGAATTTGCAAATGTTTTCATCTTTATAGTTGTTCTTGGCCATATAAACCATTCCATGTGTCTTCCAGCATTCGTTCAAATCATTATTATCCATAAAACATTTTACTCCATGATCCTTGACTATATCCTTGTACCCAGCTCCATCATCCTTACACAATCGTTCGAACAATGTATGATGGAATTTAATCATGTTCTTCTTAATCTTAACATTTTCATCCGATTGACAATCATCGGTAATTGTTTCAATTTGTTCCTTTGCACATCGTATCCCAGTCACTGCTTTAGGACAAAAATCATCGATAAATGTCGTAAAATCGTCTTCGGTGGTCACGCCATCGTTGAGTTGTTTGAATTTGCGATGAACTTTTAAGAAATCGAACGTTTCGTCGTTCACACATTTTCGAACCTCGTCGCGCATACGTAACAATGCGGCATCACATACCGATTCCTCCGACAAGGATAATGATGACGAGCTATCGTCATCGGCAACAACAGCCCAGACTAATAGTAACGACACAAAAATTATGATTTTCATTTTGATATTTATTAACGTCTTGTTCAGAATCACTCGAGATACTCAAGCTGTAAGCCATTCGACTGAGCTTTAAATACAGAAATAATTGTTTATAAAAATTTTCCACTGTATACAACTGATCAATTAATTATTATAAATATTATTTGTTATTAATTAAACCATAAAGGGTATACATAATCTTGAAGGTGATCTCTGTACATACATATAATTATTACTGGAGACTTCGAATTATCTCAATCGGCTGTTTCGCTTAGAAGATGTATATTATTTTTGTTGACTGCACAATTATTCACTAATTATGTCATTGTTATGGTTGAAGCATTTCCGTGGATGTATCTAATCGAACGTACGAATCAGCTTATGAGAATTTTTAATCGTTTTATTATTCAAGGTCACTACGATAACAATTCACATAATAAAAAAGATTATTACAAATTGTTTCTTATGGGAATATAAGATGTTTATGAATTTTATATTTTTCGAGTACAATATTGTTACAACCTGTCAAATCATCTTAACATTTCAAGGACAGTAAGAAGTGCAAATACCTCAAACGACAGAAAAAACTTTGGAACTAGTTAAATTCATTGGTGGCTGGTTGGTATCCCTTGTTTGTCAAATTAATCTTTGTAGTATCTTTTTAAGGTTCCAACATCGAAGACGTATAATGTTTTACGCTCGATTTTCATAGACCATCACTAAACTCATGAGCTATAGTACACGAGCCTGTGATGCAGAATAATGCCCAGAAGCATTGGAAACAAAGTGTCTCAAAAATTTTAATTTGCGGCAAACAAAACACACATCAGCGATGATGCAATTTAGAAGAAGTCACTCTATTGGTCTAACTTGCCCGAAAATGTTGTGTAATATAGTGATTCCCGCACCAACAAGAATGTTTGCTGGAAAGGAAGAAAACGATGCCCCTCCAGTCACTAAGGAAAAGATCCTAAAGAATTTTTGCAGAGTAATGACCACCAATCCCGATGTATACTGGATGATTTAAAAAAGGAACTTTCCCTAACAAATGGAGGGGACAGATGTCATGTCCTTAAGTCAATAATCTTTGTTACATACAGCAGGAAAAATTCTGCTGTCAATTATTTGCGGTAATTCACAAGAGGCTATTGCAAGGGCAGGTCTTGCAGAATACCAATATGGTTTTAGAATGACACGTTCGATTAAATGGGTAGATGCGATTTAATATGTGGTAGATTAATTGGAATTGTATATTTAACACACATACCCTCTTGGATGTACCGAAATACCTATTGCGAGTAGTTGATAGCTATTTAGCCAGAGAGCTCTGAAGTATAAAACGAGATGGAATGAAAACATGTGTTATAACTGTTGGATTCCGCAAGAGTCCGTGCTAGGTCATACGCTCTGTAACGTGATAAATGGTATGTGCATCAACTCTCCTTACCAGCTCAAATGGTTTGTTTTCTCGATGACATCGTCGTAGTGGTAACGCAAAACATAGAGAAGAGATCGTGTATATTTGTAACAGAACGATCCAACATATTCAATAATGGCTAACTGATGCTGGTCTAGAGTTAGCTGAACAAAAGACAGAAGCAGTTCTTATCACTAGCAGGAAAAGTTTGAAGATCACAACGGTAAAGGTTGGTGCTACACTAGGCATACGACATACAACTTTTATCCTTCACCAAAGCAACCAGGATGAATGAAGCATTGGCACGGCCAATGTAAGGCGCACCATTAAGGCCAATGCAGTGCTACAGAAAACGCATTCCGATCAGAATTGCATGACTAAAAAGAAAACATGGCGAGGCACAACACTATTTATCCCAGTTCTTAACTGGCAAAATATGCTTTAGAGCAAAATTCAAGCTCGAAGAGTCACCAGACTGCTTAATGAGTATTCACGTTTTACTGAGACGACATTAAATATCGATGCACTTGTTCAAAATCTAGCATAAGACTTGCAACGTTAATAATTTTATGCTCTAATCTGAAGACTAGTGAAATGTCGAGAGCGGCGATCTATATCACGCAATGAAAAACTAGTTCTAGCCGAATAAAAGGCAGTGTATACTTAACGTGACTCGTGAGATAATGCATAACGGTCACATCATACATCCAAATTGCAAAGACACGGGGTGACTCCTCGGGGAGGGTTTTGTGTTTTGTAATGGTCCCCATATAACACCATCCACCATAAAGAACTCATACATTATATTGCTCTATGCCAGATATTGAACAGACATGTAAGTTGGATCGTCCGATTCAGCGCTCTTCAATCCTATAACGGGGTTTGAATTTTATTTCCCTATTTTTACCATGTTTTATACCTTTAACTCAAATCATTGCAATTCTTGATAAAGCACAGTGAGGTACGCTGACTTATTAACATTCTTCATGTAAACTGTTACCGTAGGTTGTAAGTGTGGTCGGAATGGATGGAATTGCGTTGCTTTAACCTAATCAATGAGCACGAAAACTTTGGACATCATAACTTTAGAGGAAGGTACCCAAAAAAAAGTCACCCTATACCGGCCATTAGGTACCTAGTGATAATGATTGAAACTAGACTGTCATATAAGACACATTTCATTACCTCCAGATAAAGAGCAACCAGAGTGAATGCAGCATGACACGGCTAAATCCAAATACGAGAAGAACTCGAGAAAACTGAAGATTTCTGCCTAGTTTGTAACATCCCAAGTAATTTGGGTCAATGCAGTGCAACAGAATTCGTATAAAAAAAATTGGGAATTGTTTAAAGATTAAGTGCATTAATAGTTTGCGAATTATAAACGGCATTGGATGACGTTCTTTTTTCTATGAGTGAATTTACCCAATAGATATATTGGTTATGTTCATATCTGGAACGTGACTACAGAACAAAACAAGAGATTCATCCAAGGGATTTCACAGAACAAAAAAGGCTCAACTACTAATAAGACTACATGGCGAGGCAGATTACTATTTATCCCAGTTCTAAACTTGCCAAAGATGCTTTAGAGCAAGATAATTTCAGCACGAAAACTCAACCGACTACTCTTTGAGTGTTCACGTTAATGTCGGTAAATATCGGTGCACGTGGTCATATTAAACGATGACAGCGACGTTAATGATTTTGTTCTTTAATCAGAAGACTGATGGAATGTCCATAGCAGTGTATACTGAGCCTGCCTCGTGAGGTATTGCCTTTAACGGTTACCCCATGCGGCCGAATGGGGGTTAGGGTCACATGTTTGGTAAGGGTTCAAACAGACAAGGAAGTTGAAACGGCCCGATTGATCGTTCTGCAGTCCGATAAAGGGGTTTGAATTTTATTCTAAATTCTATTCCTAATGAGTTCCAAGAGTAAAGTCTGTGGTTTAGAAAGGAAATATTCAATGGACTCAACTCAATTTACTGTTATCTTAGAAGTTTTAATCAGCTACGTTATAAAGAAATGGATCTGGCTTCTGGATCATTCTAGAGCTTAATTATGGGCTAGCTTCATGACACATGCATTTTTTTTTGATAAAAATATGCTGACTCTGTCACATTCATCATATACTGTGACCGTAGGTCGCAAATGTCATCGGAATGGATGAAATTACGTTAATTAAGCCGAATGCTTTCCAATGCCAACGTATAACATTTTGAATCCGAGTATGAGTTTGATGTAGAAAGGGCGTATTATCGTTATCATTACGATATTTCATTGAGAAGTGGTCACCAATTAATACCAACTCACTTATCTGAATAATACATTAGTCCGAGAGATGTTCGTAATCTATGGTCCTGGACACATACATCATTATTTTCTTATTAAATAAACAATCCAAATGTTATCTGCTTTTAATATTTTATTTTAAAAAAAAACTTCTTAAATCTAATGGTAAGAAGTATGGTTTTACTAAAACGTGCAACCCATTTTTTGCTTGAGCTCTTGATTGATCCCATGTTGAAACGTCTTCACGTCGTGATTGTCACATTTGTCCAATAAGTTTTCGCAGTCAAAATTAACTTTAACGAATCTAAAACGAGACAATAAAAAATTAAAGTTTCTCACCATTGCGCAGAAATCATCAAATCATCTTACTTGCACACATTGTCTTCGGAAAAGTTTTCTTCAGCAAATACTTTCATTTTATGTGTCTTGAAACATTCTTTATACTCGTCGTTTCCATAAAAGCAATTCGTTCCCTTATTCTTAACAATAGCTTTGTATCCTTTGCCACTTTCACTACAGAATTTACCGAACATCACACTGAAGAATTTAAAAATATTCTTTTTTACAACAAATTCTGGATAGTTGGCACAAGCTTCCAAAATTGTTGAACCTTTTTCCAATCCAAAAGCCGTAGCATCTAAAGCTTTCGGACAAAATCCATCTAGAAATGTTGCAAATTCATCTTCGGTGATTTCGTCGTCGTGGAAGCTCTTCAATTTATTATGAATTGTCACAAAATGAAAATCAGCATCGTTCACATGAGTGTCGATTTCGGTACGAATCCGGGTAACTTCAGTATCGCACAACTCGTTGGCTGAGAAATAAATGTACTTATTTATAATTCATAAAAGTGTTTCGAGACTTTAACTCACCGAAGGTTCCAACAATTAAAATTGCGAATATTATTAAGGATTTCATTTCGATATAATTCGATCAACGACTTATTGCAAACTAGTTAAAGTGTTCCAAGTCCACATTCGATTTATATAAGAAAATGTTTCACATTTGTTAAATAACATCTTCTGCAATGTAGATTACGTGTTATCTAAGGTTATACTTTTTACTTTCAATTAATTATTTTAAACATTTAAATATAATCAAAAGTAAACAATTTTTAAGACCGACACATGTGAAATACTTGCGACTGTTCAATTTTGATAACAACATGTAACAAGGCTCGACTTTGCACCGATGCATATAAATTAGATTGAACGTATATTGAGGTAAATGGAACGTTCAAGTCTATGCCACGCCCCAATAAATCTACACTTAAGAGGTAAAACGTGAATTTTAGCTGATTAATAGGGTTCGCTCAGAAGGTTATATCTTAATTAGATTGACTCTCAATCTGCCATCTGAATTATCAATGAAATGGAAGGTTCCAATTTACCCAATCTTGCATAGGATGATACCTATACTTATCTATACTGTACCTATACTTGTACACAGTGCGTGATTTAATCATTTCGACAAAAAATCATAATAAACTCCATTCTCTTTGACAAAACGGTCACTTTGAATTGATAACAATTATTGCTATCTAGTTGTTTACGTACGTTGTTATGGCAGGCAAAAGATTATCACAGACAAGGTGAAAAACGTTCATAACATCATAAATCACACAAATATTTATTTATACAATTTCTTATTTAAACTGTTTAAGAGCTTGAGCTACGTCCTTATACAAAAGAGCCTCAGTTATTGCCCCTTGAGTTTCTTACTTTACTATGGAACTATCAGTATTCGTAGTCTCTTTAGTGACAAAATCGCACAATCTGGTCGTGGCATGATAAGGGCGATTTCAATGCCACATATGTATAAACTGTTGGTGTAAAGGTCCAATGTTCGTTCTATACCGTTTAGAAAGATCTATCAGTATAAGCTTATAACTGGAAGGTCAAATTTCTGATCTAATTTCCTATTTAAATCGGCCAAGTGTTTTGGTATCAACTAGCAAATCGTACAACCAACTGGATCAGAAAATAACGATTATATCTTGATTTTTAATTCGTTGATGATGGCCAAGTACGACTACCTTGGTAAAGCAAGAAAAAACACTCACTTACTCTAATTTACATCTTTCAAAATCAGTAAAAGAAATTTGAGCTCCATTGGTTCCAGAATCTTAATATATAACAAGACACATCTTTGGACATTTTGAAAGAACAAGTTACTGTCTTGCTGTTAGTGCTGTTGTGTCTTGCAAAAAGCTCGATATTTCTACTGGGATTAGCTTTTGAGCAATTCAATCTGAAACACTCACTCTACATTGTGAAAAATTGGCTGCTCTTTTTTTTTCCACATATAGTTGAAACACATCCAGACCTCCCTTAACACATATGCAATCCAATAGAATATTGAAATCACTTCATCTTAGATTTCACAGCTGCATCAAATAACCTGTGTGTCGATGGACGTCAATCTTACTTGTCATATCTCAAGCAACGGATACTAAGCTACTCAAGCCAACACTTAAAAAAAGCAACAACTGTTAACGCGTTATGATCATACCCAGAGGTTGTATAAACACCATTTAATTCTTAAGTAAACAAATAACAAAGTTTATAGAACGATTGCTCATTACAACACTTACAGTATCCGGACTAATTACATTTAATACGATAATTATATGACAATCGAACATTGTTAGTGTATTCAAAGTGTGGGATACCAACCAGATACACCTCATTATCTACTTGCTATATGTTACCTACGTAGCTAACCTAATTGATCCTGCAATTCGTAGTGCAATTTCGAAAAAAGTCTGTTTCACGAACTGTACTTTTGTAGCAGTACAAACCAACAAGTAGCTGAACCGATAAGCCGCAAAATCTTATATGAAAATTCAAGTGCTAAGAAACACCTCAACCTAGACCTATTACTAGCTACTTCTACTTACCAATATCTTCTAAGATCGAAATCCAATTTGTACTAGTGACCCGCTACATGAATGAACAAAATCATAATTGTTAGAAGGTTCGTATATAGTCAGATCAACAAAATATATCACTCTAAGGGGTCGTTTATTTTTCAAGACATGACCACGCCATTCGGTTGTTCTTGGCGTGTTCATGCTACGAAAGCTTATAACAAACAGATCGTTCCTGCTTGTTTCGAGAAAATAAGAAGCATTGTTCATCGACAAATTGGTACAGTACCGCACCTGGAGATCTGAAGACTTTACGGATGAGACAATTTCAACGGTCGGAAGCCTACACAGTAAAGCTGAAAGAGATATAAATCTAAACAAACCCCCAATGAGGCGTACATTTATTTTTTAAAAATTATTTCTGTCAAATGTTGGTCGTAACTGCAGCTACAATGGTCGATTTGGCTTCTTATTCCTTAATCGTAACCGGTTTATCCATGTAGACTTTAAACTTCACGTAGTCCCAAAGGAAAAAGTCTAAATGTGTGATATCACATAGTCTACGTTGCCAATTCACTGGTCCGAAGCATGAAATTAACTGTTCTACAAATTGTTCTCACAGGTAACGCAGTCTTATTGAAACTAAATTGAACAAATGTGAACTGTTGATTCCACGAGTCCATTTACCACACTAAACCGTTATTTTGTCTTCGATGTGGTGGAAGCTCATGTACCTCTTTTGGATGCTCTTCAGCTCAAACCAACCAAATTTTGCTTATAAACTTTTGGCAAAAACAGTGGCATCAAACCAAGCTGTCAAGACGACGTTTAAAATACAGCTGAATAATTTGTAAACGGTGTGTCGGGCTGTCTTTTCATGATGCTTTGTCTCACATGTGTTCTGTTATAAAATCCCTACTGAAGAAAGTATACCTCTTAATGAATCATGCGCCATCTTTTCAGGAGGAGTTAACCGAGGGTACTAGTATTACTCATCGGGTGTGAACTGTACCCGATGCAAATGTTGTCGGTAATGACTCCTGGGTAATGTTGTTTTACTTACTATCGTCAGACCATTTAAAATTTATATTGCTAGTATACAAAAGTTCTTATTTTTAGTCTGGTGTTAGGTGGTCGACTGACGCTTTACTTTAGAGTTTCAAAGTTAAAATTATAATATCGTGAGTGACTCCATATTTACACTTGCAGGATTACTCAAACAATTTTCAGCCAACTCAAATCGTTTTTAAACTAATGCTGCTGCTACTTTAGGACTGATTTCATACAGAAGACTTACGTACATTGTCAATATAAAGCCGGAACTGGAAACGAATTCGAACGTATAAGTCAATTATTTCTAAAAAATTATTCTACACCAACCATTTTGGACTACTTCACATAAACGGATATTGTTTCGTGATTAATAAAAAAAATTCAAAAGTCCGATACTGTTCACACGTACGTGCATTTATATATAAATACTTCCTCCTCATTGAATTTCAAGTACATTCACAAGTTTTAAAATACTCGAACAATAATTATAAAAAAAAAAATTTAAATTATTTTTTCATATTCTCTACAGACGGTTATCATTCATTTAAGTACCGCTGAGATAAGCGTTTGGAGCGGACGAGGAAAAATAATTAAAACGTAAAATAAAAAAATATTACGGGGAAGCTTCCATCGAAAATAATAATTCTTAAGTAATAAAAATAACAATTTCGAGATTATTCACAAAGTTTAAAGTTAATTAAAATTTTGTGCACCCTAGCCCTCGGTATATTTGACCGTACGTCCCGTCTCTTGTTGTTATTATCATTATGGTGATGCGTGAATATAAAATAATTTAATTAATTAAAATTATTTATAATGTAGATTAAATATATACGATGTCGTTATATAAAATAAAATCTTTCCTTTTAAAGTAATGCAAAGCTCCCCGGTATATATCAGTACCGTGTATACACAATCAGAATGTGACAAAAATATTGACTGAAACAACCTTGCGAACCTTATCGTTCGGAGAAAAGCCACCCCATATCATTCGTTTCCACTTCATATAATAACCAATTAACGCAGTGAGTAGAGCTGCGTGGTATTGGGTTCGGATCCCGATAGCAAAAGGATGGGTGATGGATTTTTCATCATGTTATTTCGATCGGAGGTGTGAATGAACATCTATAAGCTCCTGTTGGAGTACCGAATTAATGCCTGTGAATTTAAGATCCAAAGAAACACTGATTAGGAACTAAGTTGACCCCATCTCAACCAGTCCCTTCTATCTTCAGTAATGAAAATCAGAAAGTGCGGGGAAATAGAAAGTATGAGTAAGCCTTAAAGAACTTCGACACAATGGTGGACTAGGGAATTTGGTAGACTGAAGAAACAGACAAGAAAAGTTCTAAACAAAGCCATGAAACCGGTTCAATGTTAAATTGGTATTTGTACAATTCTTCACAAAGAGAGTACAAGAAATGTATTCGAAGTAAAAAACATCGAAATGGAGATCTTTCGGAGAGAAAGTGGTTAGCCCTACGAGAACCGCTTAACTCAAGAAAGTTCTTTGTGGGAACATGAAGCTCACTATTGGAACTCTAGAGAAACCTGATGGAACTCACACGCGTATAAATCAGGAAGCTTTAGATGTTCTAATGAAAATCCATTTTCCCTGAAGTGAGAATTCTTATGAAGTTGATGGAAATCAACTCCCTCACCAACTACCAAGTTACAGATATTGGAGTTTAGTGGCGAAGGTGGTGACAAAATACAGTATCCGATGGAGCATCGTTCGTGTCTCCTATACAGGATGGACAGGAAATTATCCTAGACCACCTTGAACATATCTTCAGAGCCAGTTTGGATCTGAGATGCATTCAAAAATCTTGAAGAAAAGTTACAGATGTGTTCATCCAAAAGGATATAAAGCCCAAATATGACAAGGCAGACAGTTTTCGGTCAATCAACCTGTCCTCTTTTCTACTTAAATACTTAGAGCGATTGGTTGATAGGCATTTTAGGGATAATGCACTATTAGTAAATCCCATACACTCCAAACAACACTCTTAGCCGAAAGGCAGATCTGTTGAAATAGCACAACATGATATCATTAGACGGATTGGAAGATCACTGGTTCGATACCACACTTGTTCGGTGGTTTAGCGCTATCTTTAGGTCAAGCAGAATTACTGCAGACTAAGGTAGTAATATAATGACGGTGACCGCCAGAAAGGGACGTCGTTAGGGTGGGGTTCTGTATCCGCGGTTGAGGTGTCTTGTGGTCAACTCGCTCCTAGTCCAACTAAACGACAACTGAATTTTCGGCCAGGGTTATGCTGACGACATCACCATAATACTGGTAGGTAAATATACGGATGTTATATGTTATTAATACAGTTGTAGCCTGGTATAGTGACCAAGGTCCATCAGTCAATAATAGACAAACTGAGATGGTTCTTTTCACTAGACGCAGGAGTCTTGTAAACTTTAGTCTTCCAAAAATTGGGGCTGATACGGTCCCATTCTTTTCGAAAGTCAAGAATCTGAAGGTCTGATTAGATCGGAAGATTACTTGGCAAAACTTTACTAACGGATCAAAATGGCATAATCTAGTTGGTGCCGGGATGCAAAATACATACAAAATCCTGAGGTCGAATTATCTATCCAAGGTGCTGTTTTTCAGGCAGAAACTGTTGCAATTTTGAAAGCAGCACTCTTTGTAAAAGGGAAAAATTCAGGCTGCCATAAAGGCGATTGGTTCCAATACTGTTTCATCAACCATAAGTGCCTTAAATCGACTAGGCAGTCTGAATAAAGTTAGACTTCACTATGGGTACCCAGTCATATGGGTATTAAAGAGAATATATTGGCTAATAAATTGGCCCATTTGAGTGCGGCTCTTCTGTGATACCTGAGTCCGCTCTAGGAGTAACGTCACTATCTTTAATTTATTATCACTTTGGTGATCTGCACCAAAAAAGCTGAAATAATCTCATCTCTTGCTGTCTATCCTAAATCTTCTTTGAATCAATAAAGTATAGTATAGATCCTAGTCTTTCTTAAATTAGAATAGACGCACTTTGAGGATCTCACTGAGCATTCTCACGGGGCACTGCTCCCTGAATAAACATATGTTTCGAATCAAAATTCGAAACATCTCATGCTGCGAACAGTGTGGGGACGGAGAAGAAGAAACTGTTGAGTACTTTTTGTGCTCCTGTAATTTACTCTTCCCATAGACTGCACTGTTTTGGCTCACAATTCTTATTTGAGGATCAATTGACGACCTTGACGATACCATATATCTTGGATTTCATAAGAAGAACAAACAGATTCCGGGACTGAGAGTGTGCGTCTGACAAGGGATGTCACAATGGGCCAATTTAGCCTGAGTGACTGGATTAATTAAAAAAAATGCTGATACGAAGCAATGCAATATAAAGCAGGACGTAAATAAGCGAACCGCGAAAGGGTTTTGGCGAAAATAGGTCCTCGAACAACTTGTATCCAGCTCCTATAGGGATTCTTACCCGATACTTTCTACTCGTCGGTTACAATTAGAGTTATTATATATAGAACCAAAATAGTTTCGAACAATAACTCTCTTATCTATTATTCCTCTTGTATAGATAAGATTATAAATAGATTTATAAGAGATGATTATTTATCTCGTTTCACAACCAAAATTAAACAAAACTATTCGTAATTCAAAATTTTATCATAAATACAGTTTCATAACTCCATCTAATCCGACTTAAGCGATTGTACAATAGTATGAATCACGTTGATGATAGAATGACGAGTTTGTATTCGGTTATGAACAGCATGTCAACTGAGACCATATAATAAGCACAACAAATGCTTTTCTAGACAGTTGCTCTTTATGTCATACAATTAAGGCGCAACCTTTGGTCAACAGTGCGAATCAAGCTCATGATTGCGCCATGATGAGAACCTCGCTAAATCATTAAGCTACAACCAACGACAAATATTCTAATACCAGTACCTATGTTGGCATTTAACCCACAATTATCCAGTGGAGTGCCTAAGATAAGCTTCCCATTGCTAAGTTCGAACTATGAAAGGCTTATTTGTCAAAGTCTTTTCTGGGCTATTGATTGCAGGTTTTTGGTTCCATTATGCCCAAAGCAAGACTCTAATCTGGTTTTACAGTATTGGGTAAACCATTTTTTCTTAGTTCATGCTTAAACGACCTGATTCCATATTCTAGCAATATTCAGATGAACAACTGAATCAAATCCATTCTGAATTTGCCCCAGTTGTGAGTTGCTTAGATTCAGCATACTTTGCAGCGCTTCGCTTGAAATGTGTTGAGGTGTGGACAACTATTGGTGCTACCACAGCATTGAAAAATTTGTAGATTTTTCTGAATATATCAGTGATCTATCCTACTCAAGACCTAAGAAACTCTAGCATTTTCGAAAAAGTTTCGGGTGGCGCTCGTTAGTCCTAGTTTTGGGCCCCTTTTTCTGGCCCTTTGTTTGGGCCACTATTAACAAACTGACCATGTTGCACATACCTACATTTTAAAGGCACCGGTTCATTTCGATTTAGAATTCACGATTAATCTTTATTGGTCCTGAACTACACTTAGCTTATGATATGGCTTTCCATCACTATCATGATTGGTAAGCACCATCTGCCCATTTGTACATTAAATCCGGAATTGCTAAACGATCATAATCGCCTATTTGCAAAACAATCCACATAGATTAATCATTTGCACTATTGCACTTAGTGTAATGCAGGTTAATATGTGATTAATTGTAAATCTGTGTCGAGTAAACGGATGGGTACAACCGAATTATACAAACAAATCGATAATCTCGTCAGCCGACCTAATCAACCACGGTATCGAAATACAAACAAAATATTTTTAAATTAATTTCGATAAAATTATATATTTAGAGCAAACAAATTAGTTTAAATTAGATGAGTAAGAATTGATAATGGTTTCGACATGATAACAGAATAATTCACTACACGCACTTTAAATCTTTTTGCAATGCATCAATAACAGCATCGATATGAGTGTCCAGCTCCGTGTTGGTACATGCCTTATCCACCGTTTCCAAGCATTCCTTTTTGATTTTAAGAACTCTGAAACGAGAGTACTGATATAACCGCTACATATATTGATACACGTTAATACTTACTCGCAGCGACCGATTACACCATCATATGCCTTCGTTTTATTTTTCATACAAGTGTCTAAGCCACCCCGAGCAAACAAGCAATTAATCGCACCATCGCTTATAGCCGACAAAAATTGCTGATTGTCCAAATCGCAAATATAACCGTACGAGATTTTTTCCTCCTGGAATCGGTTCAATATTCCCGATATTGCAGCACATGTTTTATCTTCCTCGGTTACTGGAATACCGAGCACACAATCAATACCTTTACTGAGACGAGGACAATTTTCAACTTTGTACTGCACAAAATCATCGTCCGTGATTTCTTTGTTGTACAGCTCTTGCAGCTTTAAGACGATTGGTTTGGTGAGCACCGTCTGACTTGTCGTAAAACAATTTTTATATTTTTCCATAAAATCCGTAAATTTTAAGGTACAGTTTAGGGCTTCCGAACGAACCACACCACTCGACAATATTGTACATAGGAGTACCGCCGTAAGCCAAATCGAACTCATTTTTATGTTACACTGTTCGTAGTACTAAATGGAAAATGTAATCGACACACTATATTTATGCTGTATTCGCCGCCAAGCTCATAAACAACATATTGTTTATATTTATAGGTTCGAGTAGATAAGAAATAAATTCCATCCATACCAATAACAAAACATAAAAATTATTAATTTGCAATGAATGTATAAAATCCGAAACATGTAGGTCAGCCAGATTACAAAACACTCGTGATTTGATGTGTCGAACAATAAATTTTTTTATTTAAACGCACAAAAATTTTGATTTGACATATTCGAAGGCTCCATTCACTATATGTAAAAGATTTGTATTGTCACACGACTTAAGAAATTGATTGCATTGCCATTCGTCTTGAAGATATTCACAAACATTATCATTCTTAAACTGTACCCTTGGCTGCGATGCAAATTTTATCTTCAGTGCTGTTAAGCATTCATTATAATCTGTGTGAGTTGCGGTACACACAGCCCCATCATTTTCGATAGTTTCTAAAAAATTCTTCGTTTCATTTTGACAAAAATAAACACTTGTATGATAAACCAATCGAAATGCGTTAATTTGAGTCTCGTACCTTGTATGGCACTGAACATCGAGTGACGAAAAATCAACATTGCACAGGGTAGTATTCAGCCACCGGTTACATTTGTTATGTACGTTATGGATAAACACGTCTTTCGTAATGTTACCTGTTCCTAAACTGTTCACTTCGTAGTGTAAGTTCATGGAATCCAAATCATTCAAACATGGATTAATTAGATCCTGTAAATAGTGGTAGAGTTAAAAGCTAATTCATGCTTAATCGTTGTGTTAACTTACTTGAAATTCAGGTGCATGAGGCTCCGTCCCTGGGTCACAGTTGACATTACGTATATACCAGATTATAAATATCAGCAACGTTTTCATGACTGATGACTGTAAATATTCAAAATCTAACTGAATATTTTCCAACGAATTTCAGATAGTATATACAGATAAGACCTAATGAAGGGGAAAGGTCAGATAAATAATCAACAAAAGATTTACATATTTTTACCAATCATTCCCCGTCTCGAAAGATAAACGGCTCTTGACGTTCCATTTTTACGTAAATACTCAACATCAAATGAAATCAAATGACGTATGTCCTCTCTTGTGATTTGACTTTGTATAGTAATGTGTTCAAACCATTCCTCACCAGAATCGTTGGTATCTCAGTCCCAATACCGGGCTTACTTATAGTAAAATTTGAAAAATTTCATTTGATCAAAAGCCGGAAATCACAGAACAGTCGAAACTCAAACCACTGTGTACCACTAAATAAGAGCCTTGGATTGTTGTATTAATCCCTTTCCTACATAAATATTACAATATATAGTAATTTCGTCACAGTGATTATGCATCCAGCATTACTTGTGAAGTAGAGGGCGCTTACTTTTCCAGAAGCCTAATATTTCAGATTATTTCCCGGATAAACCAATTCCTTCAGCAGTAAGAAAGAATTCTAAAATATTTAGTGAATATTTTCACCAAATGAAAAAACTTAAAGTAGTTTCTAACCAATTTTTTCTCAAGTAATGTTCGAAATCCAATGCCTCGGCGAATAAAATTGGGAACGTTTACCTTTTGCAACAAATCGTGCTAGCCAGCTCAAATAATACTGCTTCGAATAATGAGTCTGAACGAGCCTCCTAGTCAGAGGCTTCAGTTGGCCCTTTCAGTTAACTCAACGGCTCGGAGCCTTACAGGATTATACTTTATGGTACAATAACTGAGGTAAAATGGCATAGTGGGTCGTTATCAGATGATCAAAGTTCGTTTCGCTCCGCCACTATTTTATAATTAACTGACTTAAGTATCATTATATAGCACGGATCCATTTACCTTTAATAACCAAAGGACTGCAGAAGTTAAGAGCCAGACTAAATCCGGAGCATATTAAATGGAGTATAGTGTGGCCCTCATATTTTTACTAAAATATAGGGAGTAATCAAAAAGGGTTTAGTCATTCTGGCTATACGTAATGAGGCCCTGATTGTTGAAACTAACAGGATTCAGTTTGGTAACTGGCTGATTAAACTGATCTAGCCTTCTATAAATTGACCCAACCTGTACTATATGGTACTTCCTGGAAGAATTGATAAAGATTTACAATAATAGAGAATCTGCTCCCTACCATCACACAACAATTTCGGAAATAACAAACAAATTAAATCAAATAGTTCTGCATATGCATATTTATTGAACACATCTATGTCAATATATTAACACCCAAGGATTGGACTGACATGTTCAAGTGCCCCAATAGAAATGTTGGCAACCATCTTATTGTCACATGCCTCCAAATATCTCGAGCACTCCTTTTCACCTCGGATATATCTACAAAATAACACGAATATAAATTTCTCCACGATACACGATGTCATCACGACCGATCTATACTTACTCGCACATATTCTCGTTTGTAAACAATTGATTTGTATTGTCGGGCGCCAAATGAGCTTTCAACTCTGAACTGCATTGTTGCTCTTCGGGCGTATTTTCAGAACAGTAGACACCATCATTATCGACATATTCAAAAAATCGTTCACCATCATTCTCGCACATATACGCACTCGATGCAACAACAAATTTGAACGCATTTATAATCGTTCTCATCTCGGAGTTGCGCAAACAATACGAATCGATGGAATAATCAATATTGAGATCGCATACCTCGCGATTTAACCAATGTGGACACACACTTTGAACACGATATTCAAATTCCTCGTGTGAAATTTCATTTCGGCCCACTTGTTTCACCGACTCGAATAGATTATTCGTTTGGAAATTTTGCATACACGCGTGTGTTGCTCGCTGTAAAATTATATCAAAACGTTAACCGTCGTCCAACCAATGTACAATATATTTTGGTTAATACTTACACGAATTTTTTGGAAGCATACATTGCTAGGCCTTGAGTGGGTCGTCAATATAAGACAAAATAAAAATCCCAATATTAGTACGAGCTTCATGATTAACGTTTCGAGCACTCACTTTAAACTATAAATCGTTATTAAATCTACTTTTCATGTTACTGTTTCATCGGTCTATATGTAGAATATGTGTGTAGAGAAGAAATTGTTACAGAGTTCATTATCTTGATATCTGTGGTTTATTAATAAAAGAGTTGAAAGATCACGTCAACATACACACAAATAATCGGTCAACGTCGTGCGACGCAAATATATTGTTGTGTATACAAAAAACTGAACGCTTTGCCGCATTAAGATACGGTCACGATTCATCTGACGTCTTCGGGCTTACAGTGTACGCTGATTGGCAATGAAAGCCATGCAAACATAACTATACGTCAGAACGAGTTTTATATCGTTGTTTACGGTTTCAGTGTATGTATACTCGTATGTTCTTTCAAATCACTGTTGACCTATGATAACACTCATAACAGATTAGTCGACAGTACATACACTAAATATGTTTGTTTCATTGTAATTCGGCATTTCAACAGCATTGCTAATAACTATAATGAAGTTGTTATTGTTGTGCGTTCTAGTTTTTGTTTTCTTATCGACATCGCGGAGCTTACCGATCAGCGAGTGTTATGAACAACTTAAGGTTCGTTATATATAAATAAAAGCTTTTCTAAATATTTATCACAATCGTATTTTATGTAAATCTATACACAGCAATCAAATGAACAGTGTGCCACAAAATCGCATGACGTTTTTGAAGACATAAAAAAGCTGCCGTCCGGCGAAATGAGTGAAGCCGAAGTTGTTGCAAGTCTCGAATTAAATTGTCCACTATGGCTGAATAATACGATATGTGATTTAAATTTTACCAATGTACATGCCGAATGTTTAAGCGAGCCTATATTTGAATCGTACCTAAACGCTTTTACGCTAGGCCTGGCGCTGAATAAATTTTTTTGCGAAAATGGGGCAGAAAAAGGTTTACTCCTTATTAGTCGCAGTAGTGCAACTTGTTTGGATAGTACTTCGGAGGAGAAAGCTTGTATGGATGATCTTAAGAATCGCCTGTCACAGCGCGGTGATTTATTTTCGAACGAGAACGTTTGCCAGTATATCGACGGAGATACGATGTGTTTTCAAAAATTTACATTGTGCAGTAACGAAATTGTCAAGTCGATTCATGATGAATTAGCTGAGCGTGTGAAACCTTTGGTTGGATGTTAAAATACGAAGCATACGATTATATCTTATGGTTACTTTTTTTATATTACAAACTATTTTTTATATAGCAATACACCAATAAACGAATCTTTCAAAAATTGGAATTTAAACTTCTCGAGAACTTTCAGTTGGAGCGGCTTTCCACCTGGGTTACCAATTGTACCAATGTCTAAACTAATGACGTGTTGAAGCTTATATGATGGGAAGCATAAGCTTCAACACGTCATTATTTAATACGATGGGAGTACTTGATAAGTTTGTGGCCCTCTGATCTTTGCATCAGAATGTGTATTTTGCAAACACCCGCTTGTTTACAAGGCAAAGACAATTACTAAGCACCGCCGAATATTGAGGTAGGTGCGGCCCAGCTGTCTGCATGCCGTTAGACTCTGTCTCTATCACAATTACTATTTGAGGATAAAACTACATCTGGAAGGTGAGTTCACAATGGGCTAATCGCCACAACCTATATCGTTACTCCAATATTGTAGTATTTAGCCATGATTTAGTTGCCGTGAGCTAGTTAGTATGTTATCACTTGTTCTTCGATTGTAATTAGCTTATCACACACATCAATCCAAAACTCATTGTTATTCTTAATTAACACATTTTAATTCTTAATTAACATACACAAATTAAATATTTCACATAATTATTTTGTTACGAGCACACGAACCATAATTTCAAATTTTTATACGCCGATTCGACAAGCTCCTGCTGTTCAACACTGAGACACGTGTTTAAATTGTGACTGCACGACATTTTTAAGTTAAAATTTCGGCATATATTCTGATCCAAGAATGAATTCAACTCCGTCACATTGTTCTGTCGCTGTTGCACTTGTACACATTTGTCATAGCTCATCAACGCCTCAGTATTGCATTCATCCAAACTGGTACTGTCGACAATCGAATAGTTAATATACGAATCGATACAAAGGAATTGTATTGATTCGACAATCACTTTATGTATATTGAATAGTCGTTCGGCCTCTGGTTTTTCGTCACAATCGGAATCGATCGAATGGATGGCGTACAAACATTTCAGCATATTGAAACCCAAATCGCAGCTATGCGACTTAGTCCAATTGTATTTGATCAGCGACAATTCGAGTTGTTTAAATCCTTCGGTATGATTAAACACCTCCGAGGTGCAGTGATGCATTTTGAATGAGAAGTCCTCAACCTCATCACGACATTTTATCGTGTAGTAATGGTTACCTATGTATTTAATGTAATTAATCAGTTTCCATAATTATGTATGTTACCCCGTGCACTACTTACTAAACCCGATCGCCAAGAGTATCGCAAGCAGAATCACGACAATGAGAGCAATAAATAAAATTTTATAAATTGGCTTGATGCCACCAATAAAATTAGAAACTTTACGAAACATGATGCACTCGACTGAACACTTCGACCGACAAATGAGTATTTACGTGTATACACCTTACAGTATTCTGTATTTTATAATTACACTATTCATATGATCTTCTAGTCGATAAGATCGTGTTGTCTAATTTATTTACTCTTTTTTAAGATATACACAGTGCAGGAGTGATATAAGACGTTTATACTTTAGTAAATTATCAAGCCGGTGTTTGATTTAACTGATCGGCTAGAATGTGTACTGATAAGAAACGAAGATTGAGTCATTATACCGTTTAAATTAACAAATGTGCTAGATAACGATAATCCGAAAGTCTTAAAGATATTATGCGGGCGTAAATATTTTTGAATATATAATTCATTAAATTGTATTTATTGCGGCAAAGTGACTACATGATATATGTGATTTATAACAAAATGGTGATTTATAGTTATAAGAATGCAGGCAGGTTTGTATTACAAATAATCATAGCCATAATTTAGAGTTGACAATTGTCCAAATGCACCCAGTACACGGTTAAGCATAGCATAAGCGCGACCTATATGATCAACACTTTGCCGCTAGCAAGATCTTGATACTCTATACACAATAAAACCATTTTGCGGACATGGAAACTTTATACCGATACCGAGTAGCCCACGGTGAATAATCACCAATAACTTCCCCTTGATAAAGAGCAATGGGACTTCAAATAGTGAGATATTTATCCCGTATAGTTTTTTTTCGATTGGATGGTGCTCTGCAAGTTAATAAAATCGCGAATAAAAGGGCAGATCGACATGGTTGTCCCTTGGTGTTGATGAGATGGTGTTATACACATTGCACCAAATAACTTATAATACTATAAGGAAAATCGAGTCAATTTCCATACTAAATGCCAACGACAGTATGACTTCGTTAAATATTAGTTTCGGAGAAGATTTCTAGATAGCATTACCATACGTTTTAACGAGAACAATAGATGGCGAGCGAAGTAATTTTTTTATTGAACGATATTATTTCAAAAAATCAAATTTTATTTTATTTCTTTATTATTATTAATAAATATAAGCCCATTTACTTCAATAATTTCCAATTTCGATTATAAAATAAAATTTTTTTTAGCTTTTAAATTTTGAATAAATACTCAAAGTGAATAGACGCATTTTTCATAAATATAATTTTTTTAAATAATTATACTTATTAAAAGTGTAAAGTCAATAACTATACTCACATAACACAAAAAAAAAAAAAAAAAAAAATATTATATTTTTATTATTTTTTTTTTTTTGTTTCTAAAAAGTGCAGTGTTCAGAAAAAAAAACTTTATTGTGCAAATCATAAGTGAAGTGTGTGCATTATAACATGATAATGACCTAGATTTGGGTCATTATGCATGAAATCAATAACAATACCAAAGCCATCGATAATAATGATGACTTACTTTTCAAAAAAGTGTTGCCAAATCCACCCTCTTTGGAGGTTGGCCCAAATGATTCTAGGGCGGGCCAATCATTGTTAAACCCATTTGGACGAAGTTCCAAACTGCAGAAATCACCAAAATCTTCAACTGAAAATATATTTCAGTACGAAAAAGAAAACGCCGAGCTCCGCGAACAACTGAGAGAAATAAAGCAATTCACTGCTAAATTGAAAGAAGAATTTACAATCTTAAAGAAAGAAAATGAAGAACTTCAGAAAGCTCTAAAAACACCAGCAGTAGTTAAGGCGACACCCAAACCTATAATCGAGGATGTCAGTGATTCATTTAATACGGATGAAGAAGAACTTGAAAGAGAAACTAATTGGGTCTTACATCAAATTAGAAGACCAAGCAAGAAAAGGAAAGCTCAACGCTCTCCGGAAATGGCAGAAAATTTACCTTCAACTTCAAAAGATGTTTCTAGAAGTCAGATAATATTTAAAAAACAACTGATTTCTGGAGAACAGCCATCTAAACCAAAAGAGAAAGTACCTCCACCAATTAGCATCGTTGGAATATCTAATTATTCTACTATACAATCGATTATGAAATCGGTTACGACAGCTGAGTATAAACTTGTATCTCTAAGCAATGGGGTCTGGAAAATTAATGTGATGGATTCTAACACCTATAGAGCTTTAGCTACGAAGCTAAATTCCGAAGGATATCAGTGGTTTACCTATGAGGACAAGAATAATCGTCCAATAAAGGTTATGGCTAGGGGTCTTCACCCAACCTGCGCAACAGAGGAAATTATTGAAGATCTCAAGCAAAAGGGTCATCAAATAGAAAATGCCGTAAACATCATAAAGAAAGAAAAAATCGAAACCGAACAAGGAGTTCAAATAAAGAAAAGAGGGCTTCCACTATTTATGCTCTCTTTTAATAATAAAGAAAAAGTATTAGATGTTTATAATATCAAGGCAATACTTAACATGAGAGTAAAAATAGAGCCATTGAAAAAAAAATAGCGGTCGCATACCGCAGTGCAAAAAATGTCAAGGTTTTAACCATACCCAGAAATATTGCCAAAGAGATGCTAGATGCGTTAGGTGTGCTGGTAAACATCATGCTCAGGTATGCCCGGTTGGTAAAGATGTTCCTGCAAAATGTATTAATTGCTTACAGCCACATCCGGCAAATTATAGGGGATGTGAAATAGCTAAGGAGCTACAAAGATTAGGGGATAAATCACGAAAGCAAAATTCAGTAATACCGGAGAAAACTAATCAACCTTTCACCAAAGCGGAACCAAATGAAACGGGAGAGCGGAAACTTTACTCGCAAGTGGTAATGCCGAAATCTATTATTTCAAGGAGCACTGAGAATACAACCGTGCTTCAAAAGATACTAATAAGCATAGAAGCACTTAACATTAGACTAGCTAAACAAGAGAAATGTCTTGAAGCCCTAAGTAATAGGCTAGACAAGCAAACCTCTCTAAACGAAATGGCATCCATTCTCTATTAAAATGTCTCAAACAGCAATAAATAAAACATTAAGAAAAGTAATCTGGAATGCAAACGGGCTAATGCAACATCTTCCAGAACTAGAAATTTTTCTAAATTCCGAGAAAATAGATATATGCCTAGTATCTGAAACCCATTTTACTACAACTTCATATGTCAAATTATATGGATACAGTTGTTACCATGCCATTCATCCAGCAGGAAGAGCAAGAGGAGGATCGTCAGTAGTAATTAAAGAAAACATCAAACATTATATAGATCTTAAAATTGAAGAAGAATTTATGCAAGTAGTCACAATAAAAGTATATATAAATAACAACAAAGAATATAGCGTATCGTCAATTTATAGCCCTCCAAGATTTAATCTACTAAAGGAAGACTATTGCACATTATTTAAAACACTTGGATCTTGTTTCATAATAGGAGGTGATTTTAACGCAAAGAACACATTATGGGGATCAAGAGTAACCTCTAAAAAAGGAAGAGAGTTGCTTGCAGCAGGACAACAATGCAGCTGCGATTTTCACTCCGGAAATCAACCAACATATTGGCCTACGGATAGAAACAAATAACCCGATCTTATAGACTTCTTTGTCACCAAAGGTATAGACGATAATTACATATACCTAGAAAGCAGCGACGGGATTATGTCAGATCACACACCTGTTATTATAACGATCAGTGCAACGATTGTTAAGAAAACAAGTCCACCATGGCTAACAAACAACAAAACCTGCTGGGGAAAATTTCAGAAACTTATTGAGGATAATATTAATCTCCAAGGGCCAATTACAAATCCGATACAGCTAGAAGAAGAACTAGAACAATTTAACAGCGTCATACAACAAGCGGCGTGGAGTAGTACACCATCAAATACAACAAACACACGCAAGAATGTTATTTATCCCTTGGAAGTTAGGGAATTGGTAGCAGCAAAACGAAAAGCAAGAAAAGCTTGGCAAAGGAATCGAGCGCCTGAATATAAAACTACTCTAAACTTTTTGTCCAACAAACTAAAGCTGCTAATCAAAGAAATAAAAAATGAATCCATTAATAAATACCTAAGTAGCCTGTCTGGGGAAAAAGATACCGAGTATTCTCTTTGGAAAGCAACAAAAATGTTAAAACGACCTAAACTTCAAATGCCTCCAGTTAGAAACGATGATGGAACTTGGGCTATAAGCGCAAAGCAGAAAGTAACATTGTTTGCAACTCATCTTGAAAACACGTTCCAGGCTCTACCTAGACAAACAGTAGGTGAAAACATACCACCAGTACATAAAGTGGACAACTATAATATAGCTGCTGTCACAGTGCAAGAATTAAAAGATGAAATCAAAACTAACCTAAATGCAAAGAAATCTCCAGGATATGACTTAATTACAGGACAAATAATAAAAGCCCTACCTGAAAAAGGAATGCGAAAGCTACTCCAAATAATTAATGCAGTATTCAGACTTAAACACGTTCCAAATCAATGGAAAGTCGCTGAAGTCATCATGATTCCCAAACCAAACAAACCGTTAAATGACAAAAATTCGTATAGACCGATTTCCTTACTTCCAATAATTTCAAAAATATTCGAGAAATAACTGCTTAAGCGACTCAAACCAATAATTGCAGAAAGAAATCTTATTCCACCTCATCAATTTGGCTTTAGAGAAAATCATTCAACAATCGAGCAAGTGCATCGGATTACAAACATAATTGAAGATGTACTTGAAAAAAAGAAAGTTTGTTCTAGTATGTTTTTGGATGTAGCACAAGCTTTCGATAAAGTTTGGCATAAAGGCTTGGAATACAAATTAAAACGAGATTTACCAAAGCAATTCTATGAAATACTTAAATCTTACATATAGCTAATCGGCACTTTCGTGTTAAACTAGATGGCGAATACTCGGAAATGAAGAAAATATCAGCAGGAGTACCACAAGGTAGTGTTCTGGGGCCAACTTTATATGTACTATATACCTCTGATCTACCAACGATAGAAGAGACAACTATAGCAACGTTTGCAGATGACACAGCCATATTAGCAGTTGCTGATAACATAGAAGAATCCACAAGCAAATTGCAAAGAGCGACTAATATGGTTAACAATTGGACGAAAAGGTGGCGAATAAAACTGAATGAAGTAAAATCTGTTCATGTAAATTGCACCAATAAAAAGGTTGATTGGATACCAGTAGAACTAAACTCCCAGCCAATTCCATAAGCAAACACAGCAAAATACTTAGGCATGACTCTTGACGCGAAACTAGAATGGAAAGAGCATGTGAAAAAGAAAAAAGAAGAATTAAACATTAGATACAGAAAGATGAATTGGCTCTTAGGGAGAAGTTCTGAGCTTACTTTACATAATAAATTGCTACTGTACCGGCAAATTCTTAAGCCTGTATGGACTTACGGTATTCAGCTCTGGGGCTGTACAAAGCAAACAAACGTCAATATCATCCAGTCATTCCAAAGCAAAGTCCTACGTGGAATAGTAAATGCACCGTGGTACGTGAGAAATGACAACATCCATAGAGATTTGAAGATGGATTTCGTTAGCGTAGAAATAAATAAATACGCAAGACAACACATGCAACGGATTAGTCAACATAAAAATGCTGAAATTCGCCGAATGTTGGATGACACAAATCCAGTAAGAAGGCTGCGAAGGAAGAAACCACTTGATCTACTAGATCCAACCTGGATCGGCTAAAAAAAATATAATAAAATTATGTAAAAGGTACTAGCCTAAGGGCTATAACGCTTCAATCGTGAATTTAAATAATAATGCAAGATAAATTACTAGATGATTTGTAAATCAGTTGTAATAAATAAATAATTTTAAAAAAAAAAAAATAAAAAAAAAAAAAAATAAAGAAGCTTTTAAATTTTGGTTTCGTTAATAATTCGTTGAATATAAAAATTGAAGTTAAAAATGTAAACATTTCGTTCAACTACTACTAGTGCCATCTTTTAATATTCTCCGGAACTATATTGGCACATGAAATCGACGCGATTTCCCTATTATTATAGTTATTATAAGTTATTTGCATTACACCGTTCCCGGATTTTATAATCAGATAAGAAATTGCGTACTCCGAAAATATCCAGTCGCTATTTAGCATTGCATCGGTACATCGATTCCATTCCACGACAGTGTAAACATACAAGTTACACTGTTATATTCAAGTTAATAACTTCGTATTGCTTTGCTTCGGATCTTTTATAGTTTTCATTATTGCCGGCTTATTTTTTGGTCTGCCTAGCCTTACTTTTGTGATGTAAGTCATCTTTATATCTGGTTGGCATTCCCTCTTACTTTTCAAGACGTCTTTCAATAATGAAAATCATTATTTCGTCCTAGAGAGCTATTATGAAATAATCCAATTTCAGATTTTTTCCGATATCGAAAAATCCGAACCGCTACGAATTTTCGTGTTACGAAATTGGTTCGAATTTATCAAATGATAGCATGAAGCTAAATGATTTTTGTAATTCGAATGAAATTACTAAGTTCCGATAGTACAAAAATAAATCCGTATAAAAATAAATAGCTGTCGTATTTTTCAATATGATGTTCGGAAATCCGATTTCGTTTTGATTTTTTACTTTCATAATAGCGGATTTTTCGACCTTTCACCTATCCACACGGTACTCATTCATACGAGATCCAGCAGCATAGTCCACATGTGAATGTGATCCTAGCCAGCAAATTCAGTCAGATTTATGTGACAAAGCGATCAAAAATATATATTCTTCCGAATTCGCAGCGGTCAGCGATCTCTTTGTTAGTCTCCTTATCGCATAATGACTTATTCAAATCCTTGACATAGTGCTTTTGTCAGAGTAAATACATCATCTCGTGGCATCTTCCGTTCAGCCCAGTTTTCAACATCATCATTCACTTTTAACTGAATGCCTTATTATCCGTGTATTTGTAACCTCAAGCAGCAAAAACTTTTCATATTAAAACGATACCACCGTTTAAATACGCTTTTCACAATCATAAGATAACTATTTTAATTGCTTTTATTAAAAATACTTTAACTTTTTTGTTTTTCGAGTGAGACAAAATTAATTTTGACGAAAGTTCAAAAAAGCATTTAAAATAATTATAAACTTTTTCTTGTTGTTCAAAAAGCTTTTTGTTTCTATTTTTGGATAATTTAATCCGATTTGGTTTATATACAACACAACACAATAAAGTTGAATAAATTTAATTATAATATCTTCCATTGTATGCATGCATACCATATACATCAAGATATTTCTGGTCTGCGCGTCAGATACAACGCGCGTGTAATCGGATCGAAATGACCACAAGCAACGTATAGTTGTAAACAACATGATTTGTTAAGACAGGGCAAGCAACTCACAGGTCAACGGTCAAAATTGAGCAGCGATCAAACTGTACAGCCTAACCATCTTATAAACAAAAGACGAATCACACTATCACCCCGATTCCCTTAGTCGTGTCACCTCATTCGCCGTGACAGTTGTCGTGTCACTTCATCAATAAATTTGTATTCTGCTAGTCGATTGAAGTGACCTGATGCAACGAACGTCAATCACTGAATTAATCGGAGAATACTAATAATTTCTACTGAATATGTCGACTGAAATTTTCACGCGCCTATAAATGTCGTTACAAGTGACAATAAATCTTTTAAACGACTACTAGAATATAAAGTTTGTCACTTCAACTCATGATTGACGAACAAATCGACTAAGGGAATACCAATATTTGTCTGTCGCTACAAGTGACAAGTGACACGACTAAGGGAATCGGGGTGTATATGTGGAGTGAAATAGGAGTTTAAGTACACTTACTTTGTTGGGATATCTCAGGTACAAGAGTCTCATCTGACACAGAATTTGCAAAAGTTTACAGATAAAAGTAACTTTAAAAAATAACAAAACGTGAAAATATAAAAAGGTTACATGGAGTTGCAGGTTGTAGAAGCTAAGTATGATGCCACGAGCCAATGAAGCTACCATCCA
Organism: Tipula lateralis; assembly: GCA_963932295.1. NCBI lineage: Eukaryota > Metazoa > Arthropoda > Insecta > Diptera > Tipulidae > Tipula > Tipula lateralis. The sequence continues at coordinate 190,119,577 of OZ010736.1, read as the reverse complement.
GGGGGGCCTAATATGAAATTTTTCGATTTCAGTTTTTTTCGATATCGAAAAAAAGGCTTAAAAGTAAAAATTTGAGGCGAATTTTTTCGAACGCACATGTTATCGAATAAATTCGCCCTATTATGAACCTAAAAGGAAAAAATGTCAGCGAATTTACACCCCAATTCCCATAGTCGTATAATGTAATTTTTCATGACTATAGTCACGTCACATCAATTTTCCTATTCTCTTAGTCGTTTGTTCCGTCTAGAGTCACTTCTTACGACAGATGTCGCGTAGTTTTTTCAAGTGACAAATTATTTTGAAGCGACAATGGAAGGACGTAAAACGTAAGTTTGGTTTTTTATAAATATTTTTTAATGTTGTTAATCTTCTTATAGTAATAAAATTACAAAGTTAAAATTAAATTCACAAAACTAGCTAAAAATACACACCAAATTAAATATCGATACCGGCTTTTGACAAAACAATTTGCAATGTTTTTGATTTTTGACAATTCTCGTTGTCAAATTTAAGCAAATATTTGAGCAATTTTAGTGTTACAAGATGTATTTTTAGTTCCAGTCGTAACCACTTCAAGAATACTATTTTTGTTGCGATGTGACGTGACTCTAGTCACGTCGCCTCAAGTCACACGACTAAGGGAATTGGGGTGTTAACCGAACGCACCGAAAAAATTCGAGTTCTATTTGTCTTAGTCAACCTTATATTTTTATTAATGTAATAAATTATTTCATATTTGGCCCCCAGTTCGACAAAAGTTAATGCCACCTAGATACCTCTTAGAGCTCCTCACTAGTTACAACACGCCCGAGAGTCTCTAGCTTGTCGAATGGCTGCTTAATTGCTAGCCTACTTAATATTTCTATAAAAAATTACATATAGTCTACGCTTTATTATAGTTAACAATTACAAGGTCGTGAACCTCTCGATGAGTAGAATGGTGTTCTCATGTTAAAACCTGACACCCTGATTCCCTTAGTCGTGTCACTTATTTCACCACGACAGTTGTCGTGTCACTCTATCTATAAATTTGTATTCTGCTAATCGATTGAAGTGACCTGATGCAACGAACATCAATCGCTGAATTATTCAAGGAATACTAATAATTTCAACTGAATATGTCGAATGAAATTTTCACGCGCCTATAAATGTCGTTCAAAGTGACATGAAATTTTTTAAACGACTATTAGAATATAAAATTTGTCACTTAAATTAATAATTGACGAACAAATCGACTAAGAGAATACCAATATTTGTCTGTTGCTACAAGTGACAAGTGACACGACTAAGGGAATCGGGATGTAAGTGTTTGACAACTCAACTATGCGCTCAAGTAAAACACGTACTACAAACAGACACCATGCCCATCAAGTACTCTGTTCTTAGAAAAGGAGGTAAGTCTCTGGTGGATTTAAATTGAGCTGAGGCTCGACGACAGACAGAATCTTTTAAAAATATGAACACATACCATCGTACCATCGGAATAAATCATTGATGAGCAATCTTTTAAAGATCCCCACGCCAGAGGCATGGAATTGAATGAAAAAGTAGTGTACTCGTATGTCGTTCTTGAATTATTCCAGCTGGTTGACGGGTAAAGGTAAGATTCGTGCCAAAAGAAAATGATTTTATTATGAGGTTGGAAATTCTCATAAGGCTATTCATCAACCAGGTGAGACAGCGAGAGATTTATCTTGTTAATAGTCCAAGCTCTATGTTCTGCACCTTATTATGGTTCTACAATAAATCGTACAACTAACGTTATGGTGGCTAGTTCGTACAGGGAAGAAAGGCGAATTAATGTTAAGGAAGTAACAGCCAAACGTATTTTGAAGAAACGACGAACGGCATTCGCCTGTTGAAATAATGAATATACATCAAATACGGAATTAGGATATTAAGGAGATTGTAGTATGTGATAGAAATCTCAGCTATAGCTCTTTGTTCCGACGACTATCCGTTTTTATTGGACTAACGTTAATTAGTGACCTTTTTCGCTTCGGGTGTGGGGGTTCGAGTCTGGTTTGAAATACTTATTTGAAATAAGACCAACTGGGTGAATGCCGTAAAAGCAATGATTATAGAGGATATTACGTTTCTCCATTAGATGGTATGAATTACGAGCAGATTTGTTGTTACGAGCGACGACTTGCCCTATTAGTCCGTCACGTTAATGTTGTTCTTTTGTTAGCACGATATCTCCAAAATCAACAAATCGAAGTGTCATCAATTTGCTTTTTTTTGGACGTTATAGGTATTCGTCATACGATCTTCGCCAAAAGTAATTAGATATATGTTTTTTGTACTTGTGCCTATGGGATAAGTATGAGGATTGAGGATAGAAAGTTACAGATCGTACTGAAGCCTCTCATAGTCCACTGAAATGTGATGCATTTAGATGATCAATATACCATACGATATGGTTCCTGGAAAAATAAAAATATATGTTACTAGACTCTCAACATAGTTTCTCGAGAAGTCCCCTGAGTTTTTCGAGAAGTCTCCTGATTTGGACCCGCTGTCACAGTAAAAATGTTTATAGATTACTCGGCGAGCGATAAAGCGTTTCAAAGCTGCTAGCACACTTTTCTGAAACGGATTACCATGCTTGAATGGAACGGATTTCAATGCCCTTTGTAAGGTGAATCTGGATGGGACATCCTTCATGTTGAAACTGCTACACTCTTGTATTCATTGTAATGCACAATTGCATTTCTGGACCCAACAATGTAGCAACTGAGTTATATTCATCCAATAAATTAAAATTGAGGATAAACACTTTGGCGGACGAGACAATAGTCTGCCCAAATCACTGCATTCTGCAAGAAGCGATACAAAGGATTTGGTACTGAGTAAAATATTTGTTTCTTTCTGGCAACAATCTTCAGTTCAATCAACAATCTAACTTTTAGACTCATTTGCTGCATCTCCAATTTTTAGAGAATAGTTTGTCTACTAGTCTGGTCCACTTTACTCTGTTGGGGGCTTCAATCTTAAAATCACTTAGTGATTTCCTCATCGTATGACCAGTTCATTCCCTCTTTCGCTTTTTGGCCTCTTTATGACTGACTACACGCTGAAGGCACTTCTTTACAAACACCCGTAATTTTTTTCTCATTTTTTTTTATGTGTTTTTCTCACTTTTTCGATGTGTACTGATTTCACACACCTGTTTCACTACTGTGCAGCTAAGGTAGTCAAATTCATTTACGTTTTTTTTGAGACAATTTTCGTTAGCTAGCTAATATCACTTTAAACTTTCAGTTTCGTTGGTCGATGGGTGTTGCTAGTTTCATTATTGGTATCAACTAATGACCGGTGCTGTTGATAACGTCTTCTTCGAAATATTCTTCAATTGTCTTCACCCGTTGTTAATACTTGACCAGTATTATCCCTTATTATCACTTGCGGTATGTTTGACTTTTCTTTCACACTGCCGTAGTAATTTTGGATTGCTTCAGCCTCTTCAGCAGCTTTAAGCATATTTCTTTGCATCCTCGCCATCTTTATTACTTGATGTTGACGGCCTTCCCCAACCTATTTGATTGCTCTATTTTATGGAGATTGAGTTGAGATTTCCATTGAAGATGTTTCTGGTTTTCATATCTTTCAATATGTTTGTGTTAAATTTCATTCTAGTTGTCTTTGGGTGTTTGACAGCTAGAAAATTGCTGACTTGATATGAAAATTTGATATTACAGCTGGTTGGTAATCGGTGTACGTAGGCTCCTCTCATTGCTCTGACATCTTGTAGTGATGTGAGGAATTTTTTTGACCTTGATCTTGCCAATAATTTTTATTATTTGTAAGGTCAAGGTTTATATTTGGATCAATTAATGATAGGTTCAATGATAGCTCGCCAGCTCCCAGGACTGCTGGGTCTGACATGACGGGGGACGAGGTCGATTCTTTCCATATCATGTTTCTTTGCATTCACCCATGTAGTTCCCAAGATTTTTACTATGTAGTTCCCAAGCGGTCACTCAAATTTGTACTAGCCCAAGCAATGCTAACTTCACGTTGATGATGAAGTTTTTATGGTATATTAACTATTACTGCCACTCACCCCTTCGTCGATGGATCTTTTGTTGTTTTGAGATTAATTGTTTGGTAAAAATGAAATTTTTATACCGATCCCACCGGTATAAACAATTGCAGATTTTACTTGTAATAAAATTAAGATGAGCAAAACAAGAGAACGTCAAAATATTTTTATGACGGACTTTTGTCTGTGAATATTTATGTGGAACAAAGGCAACTTTGATTTAATTTTATTCTTACTTTTAGTGCAGTGGCAATTATCGAAGTACAGTAGAATTGAATCACCACTGATTTGTTATCTTGAACAATTTCCCGTATAAATTATTATGCACGATTTTGTAGTGCGAGAATAGGGTAATGCAAGTTTATATTGGCAACCCACTAAGTAGTTAGGTCAAGGTCCGATCACTACCAAATTTCAGGTGACAAGATTAGGTAAAGAGTTAATATTTTTGGTGATACTGATATCTACGCTCGACCCAATGGCACACTCATATACAATATAAAACAGTGATTTGATCCACTGTACATAGTTAAATCATCTAAATGTACACAATTATTTTTGTGGTACGTATGTTAATCAATCAGAATAATCATAATCACCACTAACTATTGGTTGAATAATTGATTTATATATTTTAATCACGTATATCAATTTAAATTGTGGTTTTGTCGTAATTTAATTTTATAAAAATAGTTACTGTACACCCCTGCGCCAGAATATATACGTAGATAATTTCCTCTTATTCACGCTTTGCAAGCGTTCCAGCCAATATAATGATCGTCTATGAGTCATAATTATAATTGGTATAAACATTTCCATATGTGCTATGTAAAATTAAAAGTCATTTTGTGTATTTTGGTTATCTCGCGCACGCACACAATGTCGAAATCTAATTATTTGTTTATGAAATATCTTATATTCTCTCAAGCTATATACTTACATAGTTTTAGTCGATCTATTGTGTTCGTCGCGTTTGTGTTACACTAAAAATGTCGCTTTTTTATGTACTGCTTGTACTCTATACAGCACTGATCGGTGTCTACTTTTTTGTGAAGCGTAAATACGAGTACTGGGAAAAGTTTAAAGTTCCATCGGTTAAATTCCATTATCAACATTTTATCAATCGGCCACCAAATGGAATTCTGTTTAAACGATTCTACGACGAATTCAAAGGTGATAAATCGCCATTTTGCGGCTTTTATTTGTTGCTCAAACCGATGGTATTGGTCACCGATTTGGATTTGGTGAAGCATATATTGGTCAAAGACTTCAATGCGTTTATAAATCGTGGCAGTAATTTTCACGATCCAAAGGATCCACTATCCGAACATCTATTCAATCTCGAAGGACAAACGTGGAAAAATTTACGTTCAAAATTGTCGCCAACATTTACGTCGGGCAAAATGAAATTTATGTTTCCCACCATCGTTGCGATTGGTGATCACTTTGTCAGTACAATACAACGTGAAATAAAAATATCGAACGAAATGGAATTGAAAGATTTACTCGCTCGATTTACGACCGATGTAATTGGGAGTGTCGCATTCGGACTCGAGTGTAACAGTCTAAATGATCCCCACTCAAAGTTTCGGGAATATGGTCGAAAAGTGTTCACCCGAAGTTCATACGGTCGATTTAAAATGCTGATCAAAATGATATTTCCCAACTTGGCCCGAACTTTCGATATCAACGGTCGCAACGAAGAAATTATCAAGTTTTTCATGAATATAACAACCCAAACTGTTAAGCACCGCGAAAAGAACAACTTCAAACGGAACGATTTTATGGATCTGCTAATCGGATTAAAAGCACAAAATCCGGAAAGTTTCAATATAAGCCATGTCGCATCTAATGCGTTTGTATTTTTTTTTGGCTGGTTTTGAAACATCATCTACTGTCATGTCGTATGCGCTGTTTGAGTTAGCTCGCAATCCGGATATTCAAGAAAAGGCTCGACAAGAGGTAAAACGCGTTTTAACGCAAATTTAACGGCGAAATAAATTACGATTCGATGAACGAAATGAAATATGTGCTTCAAGTGCTTAATGGTAACTAAACGCAGTATGATACAATTATATTTACTAAACGTAATTATTTAATTTTAGAATCGCTTCGAAAATATCCTCCAGCTACCGAGCTTGTTCGGTCGGCGGAATACGACTATACCGAAACTAAAACAGGATTTGTATTTAAACAGGGTACCCATCTCTTTGTACCTATATACGCAATACATCACGACCCGGAATACTATCCAAAACCAGATGTCTTCGATCCAGACCGATTTGCCGACGATCAAGTACAAAACCGCAATCCGTATGCATTTTTACCATTTGGCGAGGGACCTAGAAATTGTATCGGGCTTCGATTTGGTGTGATGCAAGCCCGTATTGGTCTAATCACTCTTCTGAATAACTTTAGATTTTCACCCACTCAGAAAACGCCGGAACGGCTCGAATTCGATCCAAACGGTTTGGTGTTGACGAGCAAGGGTGGACTATGGTTGAATGTCGAACAACTATAAATATATGTATATAATGCAAAGTTTTATTTTTTTCAAGACCATAAATATGAGCCTTAAACTTTATCACAACTAAGCTGCATTTTTAATTTAGAAATGGCCTCATCCAGATGTGCATCCACCTCGTGATTCTGACACTCGCCAAAATCGATCTTACAATTTATAAGTTGATTTGCAATGCTGGAGAAATAAATTTTATAAATTACAAATCACATTGAAAACCTCGGCACATCTATACTTACGAACACAAATTCCCTTCAGAGTTGTCATCCGATGCATCAATTTCCCGCTGTTGGGCGATCTTTATCTGTCTCATGCACGAATTAAAATTAAATATTCGCGCCATACAAACCGGCCTCTCCCTTTCTACATTATCTGAATATGTATATGTAACAATATATGTATATGTTGCAATTTATGTTATCACTTTCGCACTCACCAATAAGTATATTTTTATCCCAATTGCAAAAGTACTCGGTCAACGTCAGCGATAAAGTGAGATCGTTTAAATGTTCTTCCATTTCGGTATCGTATTCACAATCGTCCATCAGGTCCGATGTAAAATTGGCACACGATCCCTCGATTAAATATTTCGGACAAAATGACAACATAAAATTCGTAAAATTATCGGGATGCAGTAAATCGATGGGACTAGTTTTAAGCTTATAAAACGTATCCATTACGATGCTTTCATCTTGAGGCGAACAATATCGACAACCAACCGAAAATATCTGTAAAATTATTTATTCTATACAGTTTGAAGGGGTGATATCTAGAAATACTTGAATAGGCTAAAGACTTACGATTCTGTCCAGTTGGCACTGTAGTAACGACTCTGCGATCGTTTCACCTGAGATCGTTACTAAACCGTTGGCCACAAAAATAATTAACACAAAATTTAACAAATTCATAATCGAATAATGTTAGACTTAAAGACGTACTTCGTCTTATGACTATATACGTTGTTATAAACTAGATACATTTCTTTATTTTTTGAGAGGCTGAATCGAACTTATGTCTGTATAAACACACATTCATAACGGTTAATTGAAAAATTACTCATTTTTCACATAAATCTGTGTTTAAGATAATCAGATTAGATGTTGTTTATATTGGATGACGTATGTAAGAAAAAAAATATCGTTTCGTTTGATATATTGTTACGTACTACACAGAGTTCTTCAAACTATATAATGCAATGAGATTGACCCTATTAGAGAGTATATGTCAGATGTATATACATAAAATGTAAGAGTATTGGGACGTGCACGTTTCGTATAAACTTAGCATGTAGCCCGTGAAAGCCATTATATTTCACCGTGCGGTAAATAGAGCTTGTTGTGGTAGACGACTTATCTTGAGACGTTGCTTTCAGAGAGACATACTTATCTAAAGATTGAGTCCCACGTTATTCAACAGATATTCCATGGCAGATGTAAGTTCGGTAACTTCAATACTGGAGCTGGTCGAAATTATACCATTAATATGTGTAATAAGGTTGTTAATTGCATAGGTGGCTTATTTTAAGGCTCATTGCTGTTGCCATCTCTTTGGTAAAATTTTAATTTGATCAACGGTTTTGTTTATTTGACCTCTAACATCAGACATCAGTTCAGTGAGTCTATCTTTTTCCGTTAAGACTTAAAATTACAAATTTAATACGAATCACGTTGACTCCATCGTTTGCAATCACGAGCCAGCAATACCTTTTTTGTGAACAATTAAAAGATGCCAGATCGCTCTCTGAAGTTCGCTGGACAGAGCTCGATATATGCCATCAGGTTCAACAAGGTTCAACTCTGAGATCCATACATGACAACACTATACAATTTCAGCTTATCCGCATTGGCAAGATATTTTCATTTTCCAAGTGGACGTAGAAGATACAAGGCTCGATTGTCAGCGGCATCCCTCCTTCAAACGTGTGGTTACCACTACTGAACCCAATTGCGTTTGGTCTCTTAAACCAGAGATCAGATAGTTGGTTTTGGACTCTCGTTGACTTTAAGACTGATGACAGTTGAATACTGTTATACTGCCTTTGACACCCCAGGTCCGCCCTTTTGAAATATATTGCTTACAATTTAAGTTCAGCATGTTTAACGTGGATGTGTTCATGATTCTAAATGGATGGTTTTATAAGGAAAGAAGGTACTTGATACTTTGAGGTCCTTATTACATAAGAGGGTCTGATTTCTGTCCAATTCACCAATCGAACGTGTTCAGGTATATAGAGTAAACATTTGATGGGCTAGCTAATCTCATGTACATACGTAACTTTTATTATCGACTACTTGAAAGTCCAACACAGTTGTTTAACCTTGAGACAAATGGTCTCCACTTTTATGCCCTCGAATGTCTTGGAAGGCCATGAGTTCCTTATACACCACTGCTAGATAATTCGGTCCCACTAGATAAACATTTGAGTATCATCAAGATTACGAACTCATAGAAGGCACACATGTACCTTATAATTTCGAATAAGCTGATATTGTACAGATTACGGTTCAGACAGGCATTGTCATGTATTATTTTGACGGATGTGTACGAGAGATGCGTGTCCAAAATAGCGTCATTGGATACACAACGATCTATCACATTCTGTCATCGGTGTATACTGTTGCCAGCTCAAATGAAATTCGTCCAAACTGCAAGCACACTAATGCAATCGAAGCAATCTCAGTATTTATAGTTGAAATTTCCTGTCAATTTGTGTTGTGTTCATCGCAACTAACAAATTTTTGTACACATATAAATGGAAGAAGAGGTGACGAACGATGAACCCGTCCCGGTTTCAAAACATTGTGCAATTCATGTAAATTGTGCATTTTTTTTTACGCTTCGCGGTTGGATAAAAATTATACAGCTTATGTTTGGCATTCTTGCCGTTATATTCTTAAGCAATCTTAAATCACCTTGGTTTTCGTTTGTTGTTATTTTTTCGGTTTCTATTACGTTTTTCTGGTGTTTATGGCTCTTGCTACGAACAAGTGATACTGTATGCGAACCAAATGTCGATTGGGATCAGCTAGAAATAATTTCAAGTGCATTCCTAACAATTATGTATTTAACAATATTTATAATATACATTGGGATGTGGCTAATATTGATATGCTCTGAAAATAAACTAACTTCAGAACAAATAACTATTCATATTTTTTGTTGGATCGCCATCATTGGGAATTCGGTGACATACGCATTCGAGCTGTTCTATTTACATCGAGAGTATAGCAGAAAATTGAGAGCATCCCAAAATTAGAACATTTGCATATACATCGTAAATGTTTTGTTTACGTTGATTCGAAAGATACGACGATCTTATATATCTTCACTATATATAAGCTATACATAAAGAAACAAATTAACTAATCATTTGATTTACTACCGAGGTCAAAACATTAACAAATATAAAAAAAATAATAAAAATTCGAAATGAAAATAAATTTTTAGTTTTATGTTACACTGTGCCCAAACAACTACACACTATATCGTAAAGAGAGTATGCATTTCAAAGTGTTCGTCGTCTTATCAATTACTCTAGTATATAATGGTAAGTACCTCGCGACAAGATGCTAGACACAAAGTTCAATGTTAATAATATTTTTGTATTTAGTTGCAGCAGAATCTGTACTCTATGAATGTCAACAAGAACTACACGTAACCTATCGATTCACCACTGGCCAATTCAACAATATGTCAATTAAATTCTTTTCTATTTATAGACTAAAGCAAGAGAATGCAATTCATGTGCACCGGATAAATTTCGTTTGGAACCGGCCCTGGATAAAATACGTGATTTGGGCCGAAAACAAATCAACGAAACCGAATATGAACAGTTTATGGAAGATTTTTGTCCAGTATTCATAAGTACGACCGAGTGCTGTATTGAGGTATACGATGGTTTCGACGAGGATTGCATGACCGATCAGCGAGTAGAGAATCGAATTAATTTTAATATTATGCTACATGTGACAGCAACATATTTTTGTGATTTAAATAGTAAAGTTTATGCCGGTTAGTAATCTCCGATGAGAGTGTACATATGTATATGTAGACAATTTTTTTTTTCTAGAACTACTCAAAGATGATGGAGCTGATTGCCTGTCGGATTTAGACAGCTATTCTGATTACAGTTTATGTAAATACAATGCGACTAGAACTTTATCAATTCCATCGGGGGAGAAATTGTCCCATCAAAATATCTGCCAAATAATACAAATCGATAATGATTGTGCACAAGTGTATAAATCGTGTGCAAACACCCGGATACGTTATCACTTCGATATATATGCACAAAAAATGACGGAAAAATTTAATTGTACCTAAATTATTTATTTATCATATATATAAGTATTAATAAATTAATTAGTTTTATAAATTATTTTCCCATCTACTTTTCTTATAATATATAATCCACCTAGTCTAGTTCCACCTTGTCAGTATCGATTTTGGATCGATATATTGAGCCATACAACGTTTATTTGACTAGAGTATAACGAGTCTACAGATCAGCTAGCAACGGCATATACGATCGTGTTGCTATAGTGCTCATATGATCGTCCACTGTATGTTGGTTGGTTGGTTGATGTGGCTGCTATCGCACACTTAGACCAAATTTGATCCGTTGTGATACCACTCTATACGGCTATAGGTCCGAGTCTTTCCGTAGAGCCATCTGCGCATTGCATAGCTCCATGTCAGGCCTATAGTACTGACATGGAAGATGGGTCGGCCCAAGGATTCTTAATACGACAGAGGATCCAGATTATGTTTATTTTTCACCACCGATCGCACCGCCCAAACGATCGAAGGTGAAAAACCCATTTTGCTTGATTAGAACAAAAAGAGTATTTTGGATATATATTTAAATGTATATATATATATATATATATATATATATATATATATATATATATATATATATATATATATATATATATATATATATATATATATATATATATATATATACATATATATATATATATATATATATATATATATATATATATATATATATATATATATATATATATATATATATATATATATATATATATATATATATATATATATATATATATATATATATATATATATATATATATATATATATATATATATATATATATATATATATATATATATATATATATATATATATATATATATATATATATATATATATATATATATATATATATATATATATATATATATATATATATATATATATATATATATATATATATATATATATATATATATATATATATATATATATATATATATATATATATATATATATATATATATATATATATATATATATATATATACAGTGAAATTCGCTTATAAAGACTTTGTTGTGTTTTTGTAAAATATTCAGACATGGTGGATTGCTTCATACATTTGTTCCGTATATATTCTTGCTCCAATTTTCTGACGGTAAAAAGCACACTTTCAGTGAGCTTGCGACAAGAATTGCTCATAACAGTGCTTCGCATGTTCCAGTAACGGAATAAAAGGAGGAATAAACCGAGTACTATTATCAGCGTTATCATTATTTTCCTTGTTAGTGTCATTGATGGATATTCTAATTACCTCGCCTACAATATTTTCTAATGTTACCTCTTCATCGGTTAATATAATTCAACGGTCACAAAATGATCCCATTTTTTTTATCTTGGACATATGATCCTATGAAAGCAGACCATTGGGTTAGTTGATTAAGTGTAATGTCATCATCTTCACCGTATAAATGAGTATCGGTGTGAGGATTACTCTTTAAACATGATCCGACATGTCTGAAGCAGTTAGCTACTGTTTAGCTACTGACCCGATTACACGCTGTAGTAGCCGTTTCAACCGAATCTATCAATGTTACGACGGCATTGTTACGACAATGTTTTGACCGCTATCTTAATTTCTGACCAATTTTAATAAGAGATTACGTCTGTAATGGCCTTTAAGGCTGTTTATAACGCCTTTTATATCGACATAAATTGTCGATTAGTAATAAAATCTTACTTTTAATTTTAATCAGATCAGTATCCCATTTCCGTAAATAGCACTCGAAAATTTCGAACGTCATCCAAGCCTTTTTATTACCTGAATATTCGACAGGTAAAGCTTTAATGTTTTAAAGCACCTGGGTGATCTAGTTTTTGCTATAACAAGCAATTTTTTTTTGTCACTACCGCAGCCATGTTAGCTCCTACTAACAAAGTTTTTTTCTCCTTAGACATTTTGCCGCCTACACACTTTCACCTCTGAACTTAAATGATTTTTTCTGGTGTAATTTTATAAAACAAACCGGTTTCGTCGATGTTTTAAATTTCACTTGCTGTGTATCCAACTTGAAGTTTTGGCCACACAGGCGCTATATTATACATATATATATATATATATATATATATATATATATATATATATATATATATATATATATATATATATATATATATATATATATATATATATATATATACATATATATATATATATATATATATATATATATATATATATATATGTATATATATATATATATATATATATATATATATTTATATATATATATATATATATTTATATATATATATATATATATATATATAATATATATAAATATATATATATATATATATTGAATTCTTTTGACAAAATATTAACAATCTTCAAATTACTAATTGAGTACTTTTCATTGCCATGAATCTGTATGTTCTGTAGATATCTTTCTAAACTACTAGGATCGATCCTAATTAGCTCAATTTTCGCACCTTAAACAATTTCTGTACAAGATGCGTAATTGGTGTCAATCATTTTATTTCTTGGTAATGCTGCTTTCTTTTCTTATAACTGCTTTCTGTTGTCAATAAAGCTGAACGCACTTCTCAGGTAATCATTACAAAATGTCTGAAAAATACATTAATCTTCTCAATTTGATGAGCAAAATGTTCAGCTTACTATAGGGTCTCGATAAATGAGAATCTGTAACATAATAAAATTAGTCTTACCTGTAAAATGACTCCGGATTTAATACACGATTGAATTGTTGGGCAAATCATATACATAGATCTTATGGAAAGCTACAGAGCTTTCGTATGATATTTCAGGAGAAGATATTGTCTTAACATTTATCATTTTAGGACTTATAATTCACTGCGTTGTCCAATTCTTTCTAAAGAAGTTCATTCTCATCGAATTATTGTAAAGATGGGGTGTTGCAGCAATTTTCACTGGAAATAGAATTTTCATCGGAAAAACACCAAACGTGTATAAATCAACACATTTAGAATAGTTCATTATACTTTACCCTCTATATATCGGTACAGCCAGGGTATACACATCATCTTAGCAGATAGACGAGATTATGTATTACCACAAACAAACATATACACTCAGTTAACTCAAAAATGAACTAAAATTAAATTTTATATTATTTTTAATTTAAAAGCTCGACACGTAATTTACGGTATATAGACGAAAGAAAAAATTATTTCTTATTCATCTTGTTTGGTTCTTAAGAAACCAAAAAAAAAACGAAATCCATAAATTAAGTCATTCCCTTTCAATTTTCTTCGTATTTTGCTATATATACGCTTTCGGTATGTATATATCACCTATTTGCTCTATGGAAGGAATTGTTGTTGTTGTTGTTGATTAGATATGCATCTGGTAACATCTGTGTATTACCCAAAGGCAATCAAATTTTATGACTTCAATTTAAATAAATCTCATTGCATGTTTTCTTGTTTGATATATACAAAAAGTCGAGTTCGAGATTTTAAAGCTCGAATTCAACTTGAATTCGAAACTTTTAGTATGTATTATTTTACGGAACTTATTTCAATTGTTTGTTAAATTGTTATAAAATGTGATAGAAAGTAAATTTAAATAATTGAACTTAAGTATATTGCTTTCAATTAGCTATAATATGTCGACATGGTTTTTGAAGTCCATAAAAGCAAGATTCGAGAAGAAGGTCTTGTGGCCGATAAAAGATTTACATTTTTTTTGTTTTGGCCGGTGAGGTAAGCTGATCAGATTTGTTGTTGACGAAAATTATATAATAAAAATTATGTTGATTTATAAGCTCAAATTGAAAACATAATTGAAAGCGTTGAAAATATTTTACTATGGTCTACTGAAAAAATAGTATTTGCAATGCCCGATAATATGTGCCATTAAATTTAAACTACGCAGTAGACGACACGTTGAATAGTGCGCATCATTTGGCGTAGACAACGTCGAGAATGTCAACAATCTGTAGAATACTACCAAAACCAAATTTTTAAAGGTCAAACGTGTTCTGAACAATTATTTACAATTGAAATGAAAATGGTATAAAACTATATGAGATCGAACGCTCAATTTTTCACTGGACATCAAATTTACAAACCAATTCAAGATTCACCGGTATTTCCAAAAGTGAAACAAAATTATATAACTGTAAAATGACAAGTACAAAATGTATGTCATTAATCTGCCACCTGTCTCACCGGGTTGGCACTTTAAAAATCACAACAGCTTCTAGGTTACTTCTTCATGCTGACATGATGAATACTTTCAAAAAATTAGAAAATTGAATTAAGACTTAATAATTTTCCCCTTGATCCCAAGTATATAAGCATTACATTTGATAAATCATCATATGTATCACACCTGAAGTCTACTGGCGTAATCCGGTTCCTGTTAAGAACTATAAATTTTATTCAATCAATTTATATTGAAAATTCTTAAAGTTTATCAGAATTGGAATTTCATGGGATACAGTATCCAATCTATTACTTCCCAACCAAAACCTCAAGGTCAAGATGTAATAGATATTGGTTTTGTTCAAGCACTACGTAGAAACTACCGCCATATACGAGGCCGAATTTTGAATTTTTGGCACGTGAATGTCCAGCTCTGATGAATAATTAAAGATACTTGAACTATTTATACTCACTCAAACGTTTAACTATGACTCTTAAATTTTTCAGATTTGTCATTGATGGTTTAAGCGTTAATACGCTTTCGATGCACATGCAAGAACGTATCACATTACCAAGATATACTCTATAAGTGATTATACAGTATCGAGAACTCAACTATAATCATATCCAACGATTGGTAATAGTAAGTGTGTGTATACCAGGTTGACTTCACATGGCAACTTCCTTCTGAAAACTACCTGGTAAACACACATTTACCTCAACACGACTAGTACCCAATCGTTCGACATGATTTTATTATTGAAGTTGACCAAAAATTGTATATACAGGTTCTGGTTTACCTTATAGTTACACTTCATTTTGCTGTTCAACAGTAAGGCAGCATAGTGAATAATATCAATTATTTGTTGTTTCAACTTTAAGGATACTCCTGGCGGAATCACCAGCTAAATTTTTCCAAACTTTCCACTCTATGTCAGTTCACCAGAACAGTACAAACCTCGGAAATCGTATATTTTTGTTTTTCTTCCGTTTGCGTTTCTAGAAATTATAAAAGAGTTATAATAAGTTTTTTGAGTACATTCAATCTTGTGGGAGTGATACCATCACTTCTACAGATTAAATGTAATGAAAGGGCCGATATGATTGCAGAAGGTTTGATGGGAAAGTGAATTTGTGCAAAAACGCCAGATAAAAGGCAAAAAGTACTTTGAATGGTGTAGTGTCCTTTTGACAAAACCGTTCATTAAGGAAATCAAAGGAGACACTACAATGATTCGAACAATGGAGCGAGTGAGATTGAGTGAAGAACATGTGTGTGATTCTTATATGGTTGTAGAGGGTATTAAACATTTTCTTCAAAAGTGTATTAACTATAGTCACAATAGAGTAGAATTCAATGTCCTCATGAGTGCAAGGAATGTGAATGAAAAATTAAAATTGGGTATAAGTGGGTATAAGTCTATGTATGAATTTATGAAAATGAATGGTATTGAAGTATGAAAGCGGAGCGATGCGTGAAAAAAAATGTTATGGTGCAGCATACAGCAATTTGGTATGAAACAGACCAAATAGCTTCTAGTATTGTAGCTAGTGCAATAAATAAATAAAAAATTGACAACTGTTTGGAATGTTTATCGGCATTACCCTTAGTAACTCCTGCATTTGGAACTTATACAGTGGAGGCCGCAATATATAAAATATCAATCCATGTATGTAATTTTTATCGTGCTCCAGTCAAAAGCTCATCATCAATTCAAATGAGTACCTATCGTACGATTGCCTACAACAGTGCTACAATAGGTCTCCTATAAAATTGTATATCGATTTAAAAATTACAACACGATTTCTATTTACAGTTACACTTTCCTAAATACGTAATTGGATATAAAAAAAAGCAACAAAAGTGCAATTGCCCCAAAAAGCTCACAAACTGTTTTAACTATATTTTAAATGTAACTTTTTTGCACCCAACAAATATATAAATAAATAAACAAATTTATTTCTGTTATTTATAGCTTTTAATTTATTTATAATTTTGTTTTTAAGTTTTTTTACATTCGCTTTTAAAACGAAAAAAGCTGAACAGTTGGTGTAGTACAGAAAAAAAAATATTTATATTTTTATTTCTGGTTGCATGTAATTTATGATCTGTGATTTATTTAAATAAAATAATTTTATTTGTTCTAAAATTTTTGAATAAAACGAAATAAATGAAATTTTAAATTAAAATATTGCAATTGTCCTAAAGATATTCTTTTTCGGTAGGGCAGCGTACACAAACGATGTTAGCATTCCAAACACTTTTCTCAGAATATTTATATTTTTAAGACTTAAAGACATGACCTTCGACGAGATCGCTACATAGCTAGACGATGAAAAGATGAAGACTATTTAGAGAATTTTCAATTATTTAAATGTTCGATTCATCGTCTGTCTATAAATTAAAATTTTTGTATATAGATAATCAATAAATAATAGCACATACACAGTACATGATACTCGAGTAAAGCGCAGTATATAAATAGTTATTCCATTACAAACAAATCTCATTTCAATTTTCAAACAACAACAAAAATTGTATGGATAAATACTGGAAAAGAATGAAATTTTCTTTTGGCTTTTCTATTGTTGAAGATTATTTTTCTGTTCGTTTAGCTTTTTCTTCTTCGTCCTCTTCCTTGATACATCATATCATTTGCATTATACTATGTAAATTCACTTTCACTTTATATAGACAGTTGGAAGATATGTTCTTATTGTTATTTTTTCTTATCGGGTTTTCTTTTAAACGAAAATTAAATTTATATACAATAAGCAACGAGAAAATATAATGACATTAATGTATAATATTTAACTGAAAGCTCTAGAGATTGTTGTTAAAAGCTAGCTAGTAATAATATATATCAGTTGACAATCGTATGTCCTATATATACACTTATTCGTATATATTCCACATCATACAAATTATTTATAGAATTCACTATACATACATACGCAATTCCCAATAGAATTTTCATGATTTCCATGTGGGAAGAATCACCGACAGCACAGTGTTTTTGAATACGAGAGCAGCAACGAATTATTTATGTTGAAAATAATAATAGACGACAGATGAATTTTTCCAATTGTTGTGTACATTTATATTGCTGGAAATTCAATTTATTTTTCTATTTATAATAAATAAATCTCTAATATACTTATGACTTTCATAATTTCATATTCATGCTCGAAGCACGGTGAGATAAAAATGAAGTATTGAAATTGCTGGAATAATAATATTTTAAATTTGAGATTTTCGTCAAAAATATTTATTGGAGGTAAACTTTGTTGGAATCCTAACGTCAACTTATCTTTCAACTCACACAACCGACTCAACCTCATTGTTGAGACATAGCATTTAAATCAATATGAGTAAGGGTGTTAACACTGCGCTAAGCCCTTAAAAGTTTGGCCAATCATTACAAGTATTGTATATGTTTAATGATAAAAGCTAAGATATGTGAAATGCTACAAACCACATTTTACATACACCGTGCATCTTTAATTTAAGTAAAATATATTAGACTCCTTTTTATTTTCAAGGGTCTAACTATAGCCTTTCAAAAGAAGTCCTTACACTCCAGGTAAAAATAAACTTTCATCAATCAAATTGAATCAGGCTAGCCCTCGGCTCCTTTTCTCACATTGGTGAATTATCGTCTTACATATGTATACAAAGTTAGCCCGAATTTTATCCCATTGAAACGCAATGGCAACACCAAAACTGTCACGACAGTTACTATCATCCCAGGTTTTTAGTGTCAGCCCAGAAAAATTCTATCGTGATAGCTACTATCATCCCAGGATTTAAATATCATCATAATCGCCTTACTATCATCTCAGAAAAAATTAAATACGAATTGTAATTTTCAGATGGTATAATTATTTATTCATAAAAAATGATATGCAAAGCAAAATTTGTATTTTTTACACTCGTAATAAAGAAAGAACGCAAATAGTTCTTTATAAGGATCGTATTTCAATAACGTGAAATAACAGATGGTATTATTTAAAAATTAACATTAAATTATTCAAAAGCTTTCTTAAGTAAAAAAAAGTTAAAAAAATCTAACAACCATTCAGCTAATCTATAAATTTAATGATTCTCAATTTGAACAAGCTTAAATGCATTAAATTTCATCCAACAATTTATATAACAGATTGATCAAATATGAATCCAATGGTTTCTTCAACTAAATCATCTATATATGCCTTTCGGTAAAAGTGTTGTGTCAGATCGAATATGTTTTCGTTTTGGTACTCACACGATTTGGCAATGCAAATGGTCTTGCGCAACGCATTTCAATACTTATTAGATTATTTCAATATTAAATTAGATTACCTATTTTATTTTAAACACAAAAAACATTGATATATGCCTCATCTCAGAACGTCACTCTTCTTTAATCTCGTAATATAAAATATGTGGATACCAGTGCTATCAAATCGAACTACTCCCAAAGGAAGAGAGCTATTTGAAGCAGGCAGAGCAAATAAATGTAAGTTCCACTCCAGTAAAAAGAAAACCTACTGGTCTACGAAAATAAATAAAATTCCTGACATTCCAGACTTCTATTTATCAAAAGGAATCTCCGAAAATTACTAAGTAGTCGAAAATGAAGTAGATCTATCATCGGATCGTACTACAGTCTTAATGACAATAAGTTCCACGGCAACAAGGAAAGCAAACCCGCCAAAACTAACAAAAATCAAAACCAACTGGGAATACTTTCGACAACTATTCGAAGAAAATGGCAGAAGAAGAGCTGGAAAATCTCATTGGAAGTAAACAGAAAGCGGCATGCTACTGTACCCCCATCCAGCAAGGTATATTACAGAAAATGATAAGCCACCCAGTTGAAGTGAGATACTTGGTTAACGAAAAAAGACGATCTCGCAAAACATGGCAAAGAATTAGAGCCTCTGAAGATAAAACATTCGTAAGCAAGTTGTGTAACAAACTTAAACTGCTTATAAAAGAAATCTAGAATAAATCAGTAGCTAATTGTCTCAGTAACCTGGCAGGTAAACCTGATACGAAATATTCGTTGTGGAAGGCCACTAAAACTGCAAATGCCACCCATAAAAATGGTTGATGTAACCTGGGTCGCAGCGCAAAAAAAAGGACCTGATGGAACACGTAAAAATTACCTTCAAACCACCAACTGGGCAGGCAGAGAATAAATATTTAACACCGGCACAAACTGTATTAACAAAAACGTAATTTACGAAATATGAGATTGGAAGCTTAACTGGCTCACTTGCGATCGTTGAATATTTTTTAAACTCACACGAAATGAAGATGTGAGTGTACCAAATCGAAAACATATTCGATCTGACACGACACTTTTACCGAAAGGCATATATAGTTCATTAAGTTGAAAAAACTTTAGATTCATATCACTTTTTAGCTATACAAATATTTGTTGTTGATTTAGTAGATAAACTCATTGGATTCATTATTCATATGGGTTAACTGGAAATTTTTATTATACAACAAATTTTTGATTTAAACTTTTAAATGAAGAATATGATTTTTTAATTATAATACAAAATAATAAAATTGAGTATTTAAACGTATTTAAAATTAATTTTTGGTTATGTCTTTTAATTATTATGACTTCATTTTACTGACTTAAATTTTATTCTAGTTTTATTTCTTAATAAAATGTTACCTAATCACAAAATTAATATTTATTATATCACGATAGTTCGATAGATTCACGATACTTGTTTTGTTTTCATATTCCAGGGATAAAAGTTCGGGCTAGTTTTTTTATACGTTTCTTACATAGAGCAATGCAAATAGTATATTTGGCTCAAAAACCACCAAGTTGTAAAATATATGACATAAGTCCTATAAGGATGCTGTTTAGTTACTATGATAACGTCAACTGCACGGCTTATATCTAGTTTTCTTACACGCGTCAAAACATGTACGTCTTAAAGGTATTGATATATCATAGTTTAAGCTTCTGCTGTTAAGTGTATCCAAATTAGTCTGTGCCATTTGTATGGGACTGACTAATTTCGTGTACCTCGATTGTCGAGGTTATTCAAGTTTCAGAATTAGACTAACCGCGGTATATAAGAGCTATTTAGTTAACCTTAATAGCATAACCTTTTCAATGATGTTAAAAAGAAAATTTTAATGCTTGCTAGGCTGGATATTTGGATGACAAAATTCTCAAAAAATGTTGAAATATATTCAGTGGCCTCTCTTGAAAATTTTACGATAGCCTCTGTATCACATTTTGATAAATTTCCTCCAACTATAAATCTATATTTCTATATTTTGTCATAATATTGCAAGTATTGTTGTCATTCAGGACTGTGACAGCGAACGGCTGAAGTCATGGGCTGCTTATGGATGTACTCAGTTCATTAGCGCAAAAACTATAGTTATCTCAATGCACCAAATATGGCGCGCAAAAACTCTACAAATTTGTTTCACGCGAAAATAATGATTCGAACCATTTTTTTTCACAACCGCCCAGGTGGCTCAGTGGTTAAAGCTGTGGCAGTTGGAGCGGGAGGTACCGGATTCGAATCCCGATAGGGGCAGGATGCAAAAGGGATTTTTCACCATCTGATTACGATCGGTGGTGTTAATGAACACATCTATGACCCCCTGTTGGAGTGCAGAACTTATGGGCCGACCCATCTTCCATGTCAGTACTATAGGCTGGCATAAAGCTATGCAATGCGCAGATGGTGAAACGAAAATCGGACCTATAGCCGTACGTCCTCGATTTGGCCGTTAAGGCGTAAAGTAGGACGTAAATAAGCGAACCGCGAAAGAGCTGGGAGAGCCTTGAGCCCCCAAAAAAAAAAAGATAGCATTTTTTTCACGTGAAATTTGAACATTTGAATTCTCAAAAAAAAAATTTAATTTCTATTTCACGAGAAAATAAATAAATTTTTGAAGACCGCGTTAAAATTTTATTTCACTTTGATCTGATTACTAGCCTTATAGGCTTCCTCGATATTTTTCCACTCCTTTGCTAACCAGGTTACAATGATATACCAGTCAGTATCAACTAACATATTGGCGACAGTTGTTTTATGCGATACCTGAATAATACCGACTATGTGTTTCATATAGAGCGAACCTCAAAGATTGATGCTATTCCATCTCTTATACTTCCAACCTTATACGCCAAAATTATTGGGTAAACAATGGATGAAGTAGAAGAAGAACGCAGTAGCCTGTGGGTGGGGGCAGCCATGTTTCGTAAATATTTCGAACGAAACATGAGATCCATAGAATACTACCACAGTATCCAGAGCTTGTCGTAGGAGGCGACTAAATCTGGTTGGATCGCTTGGCTAACGACCCGCATCCGTAAAAAAACAATTACAGTTAAAAAAGTCAACACCCAAAAAAAATCGGATACCGCCTAAATAACAATGACCCCACGGTTAAGTACCCGGATACGAGATTGAGGATCAGCACGTGGAACGTGCAGTCAGTAAGAAAACCTGGCGCGTTTGACGGCCTTATCACATGTATGAAGGAGTATCGGCTGGAACTCATAGCGCTCCAAGAAACTCGATGGCCTAAAAGTGGAGTCCATGTGTCCCAAGGCTATACGTTGCTACACAGTGGAGATGACCTTGGAAATCTTGGAGTTGGCTTTCTCATTGGGCCACAGGTAAAAAGGCTGTGTTGGACTTCCAGGCAGTCGATAATTGAATGTGTAAGCTTCGCTTGCACATGAGATTAGCCAACCTGTCAATTGTTTGTGTACATGCGCCCACTGATGTAAGCCAACCCCAATATAAAGACTCATTTTACAATAATTTGGATAATCTGATGGGCTCTATACCTGAGCACGATATCAGATTGGTGATTGGTGACTTTAATGCTAGAGCTGACAGAAATCAGACCGACTTATGTAATAACATAGGTCCGTACTCCCGACACGAAACTGCGACCGAGAATGGGGAAAGAATGATGTACTTTGCGATCGCTCATGATCTCAAAGTGGCAAGTACATTCTTTCCCGCACAAAATCATCCATTTGGAAACATGAACACATCCACGTAAAACATCCCGAAGCCAAATTGACCATGTGTTAATTTCAAAAGACCGGGCTCGGGTTGTCCAAGACGTGAGATCGTAGCTTTGCAGTGACCATTATATGGTCACTGCAAAGCTACGATGGAAATTTTCGTGCAAGTCAGGAAGGACAGGAGAATATACAACGCGATTCTCCTGTGAAGGTCTGATAAATGAAGAAACGCAACGAAAATATCAAGATCTTGTCAGCAATAGCATTTTGCAATCCAATTACTAATCTGATGATGTGAACAGTGTCTGGGAAGTATTGAAAGCCTCGGTTGTCGATGCTGCCCAGCACACTCTCGGTATAGTGAAAACTAAGCCCAAAAATGATTGGTTTGATGAGGAGTGTCGTCTTGCTGTTGAGCAACGAAATATATCCTATAATGAAGCGCAGACTCGGTTTACAATCGCAAGGAAAAACAAAGCAGTTCTTGCTAGGAGGACAGCTAAAAGAATTTGTCGACTGAAGAAGCGAGAATGGTGGAAGGCTAAGGTCTTAAGAGTACAACAACTCAGCAATGAGCACAATTTGCGTGGTTTCTTTAAAGGAATCACCGAATTGCACCATACCTTAAGATCTCGGTCAACTAGCAGACCAGGATGGAAACCTCTGAGTTAACGTCGATGCGGTACTCGATACATGGCTTGATCATTTTTCTGACTGACTTAATGTTCCACATATATCACAAGCTGTGTTTGAATACCCTCAAATACAGACCGCTGAGATGTTCATTGAGGATCCATCCTATGAGGAATTCACAATGGCCATGCAGAAATTAAAGAAAAATCGTTCACCAGGAGTTGATTGCATTAATTCAGAGCTCTTGATATTCGGAGGGCTAACTTTGTGGAACTGTCTTTTCGACCTTATTCGATTGGTATGGCGAAATGAAGTTATGCCTGACGAATGGAAAGTGGCCGCGTTATGCCCAATATTCAAAAAGGGTGATCGCATGAAATGCGAGAATTATCGCGGTATAGCTCTCCTTTGCACAGCATATAAGTTACTGTCTTACATAATCTTGGAAAGAATTACTCCTTTAGCGGAGGAAATTGTCGGTGACTACCAAGGAGGATTCCGTCCCAATCGGTCAGTCACTGATCAAGTTTTTTCGCTGCGGATGATTCTTTCCAAGTACTACGAAACATCTCGCGATGTACACCAGGTATTCCTAGAATTCAAGCAAGCCTATGACTCGATCAAACGGGAAAGGCTATGGTATGCGCTTGAATATTTAGGAATACCAAAAAAATATGTACATCTGTGTAAAATGACAGTAACGCAGTCACAATACTGTGTCAAAGTTGAGAACAGGCTATCGAGAATTTTTGCAATCACCACTGGTGTTCGACAAAGAGATGCGCTGTCCCCGATACTTTTTAATCTCATGTTGGAATACATCCTTCGTAAAAGTGAAACACCTCAGGACAATATCTTATTCCGACAATCCAATCAACTTCTTGCGTATGCAGATGATATCTGTGTGATTGGATTAAATGGCAACGGAGTGAAAGAGATACTTGATCCACTGGAACAGTTTTCAGCTTCCGTTGGTCTCAAAATCAATGAGTCCAAAACCAAATATCTAATCTCTGGTTTTTGAGACCAAGAAGCAATTGATTTCAGTAGTTGTAGCCACACGTTTGAAGGAGTGATGAGATTCAAGTATCTGGGATCTCTCATCACTCACGATAATAGTGTGGGCGAGGATATCAAGATCCGCCTTGCCGCTGGCAATCGGGCTTTGTATACTCTACGTCCACTGCTGAAATCAAAATACCTTGCAAATACGGATAAGCTGAAACTGTACAGAGAGTTGATCAGACCCGTTGTCATGTATGGTTGTGAGAGTTAGACTTTAGAACGGATGAGTACAAAAGATGGCTTCGAAGATTCGAGAGAAGAATCATGCGTGTGATATATGGCCCAAAACGTGACGTCGATGGCACATACCGAGTTCTATTCAATCACGAGATCAGGAATTTAATGCAAATTCCTGATATCGTGCATAAAATCAAAGGACGTAGAGTACGCTGGCTCGGGGTCACGTTCTACGTGCTGATCCGAACCGAATGATACAGCGATCTTTAAAGGGAGAACCACCTTTCGGTAGGCGAAGAGATCGCTGTCGGCGACGATGGCTCCACGGCGTAGAGAGCGATCTGGCATCTTTAGGTTGCTTGCAACAGTATGAGGATCTGGCTCGTAATTGAAACCGTTGGACTCAGATTGTTGACACGGTACAGGCCAACAATGGCCTGTAAAAACCGAAAAAAAGAAGAAGAAGAAGTGAACTTAAAAAATGTATAATTTCATCAAGATATGCAGTTTAAACTACGAAATAATTCACGGGAAATTTGACCACTGAAAGACTCATCCCTATAAAACCATTTAAGAACTGTGACTTCGATTATGCGGGACCAATATATAAATTTGCATATTTGTATCTCAGTTAAAACTTTACATCTAGGCTTAAAGGGCAACCGATCCAACCAGCGTAGCTTTGAAATGCTTTACAGCTAAGAGAGGACTACCAGGGGAAAAAGCTCATGCCATCTCATTTTGGTAGCTACGGTGAAATCTCATACGAATAGTCACGAATAATATCAACTTAACATTTGAAGAGATGACAACATTACTTTGTTAGATTGAAAATATTTAAATTCATCACCTGTGTTCAATTATCAACTACTTCGATCAATGGGAACGGCGAAGTATTGATATCAGCACACTCTAAGGAATATTCCTGAAAATCGCCTATCCAGATTGCAAATTTGTGTATGGTTTAGTGCTATCTCATCCCTCCCTAGAAAGTTTACTGAGTATTCTTTCTTTCACTAACAAATAAATAATCCCAATAAGACTTATACGTCCATACAGCCAATGTACATCTAAACAAAAGCTTTTAAATTCCTAAAATTATTAAACCAGAAACAACAATTTGATTCTAGTCTTCAAAGCACTATACTTCTTTGACACAGAGACTCGTTATCTCACAAAATATTTGAAGTACAAACAAACAAATGTCAGTATTATAATCAATCTTTGATTATTTCAAGATATAACCACCTTTTGACACAGTTCCCTTCGAATAAATAAATTTCTTATATGAACCTGAATTAAATAAACTTAGAACAACTTAAAGTTTAATATTTCCAAAACAAAATTAATTAATATCTGCAATATGTAATGAAGCAAATGAAAGCTCGGTATCAAGACAATACACAACATTACATTGAAAACCAAATAATAATGTTGGCAATAGTAATAATAATAATAATGCAACAAATGAACTATTGTACTATGTATATATATGTATAGTTATGTACATAGTGTACATATAGAAAGACTATTATCCTGGAATACATAAAATATAATTTATTTGATATAAAAAGAAAAACCAACAAGAGAATTCCTTGTATAAATACGAACGAGCACTGTAAACTGCAATAACGTTTTCATTTTGTTTTTATAACCGAAGAACAATAGGAAAGTGGTTTTCCTCAACATTGAGCTATATACATAGTTTATGTATGGCTATGTGCTCGTTCTAGTGCTTTTATCATTTGTGTGTGTGTGGTAACTGGGTACATTTCCCTTTGTTAATTAGAGTTAATTAAAATGCTTAGCTCTGTTTGCACAGCTTAATGTAATTTACTGTTATCCATCCTGTGGGAAAATTTTCCAAAGCTTATAGATACATGCCAATATATGAATATGTGCTTATATTTATCTATCGAACCAGAATAAGGACCATCAATTCAATAGTCAATATACTAAACCAAATTATACGAGTATATAGAATTAACGAATGTACTATGGCTTTGATAAGCTTTTTTTGCGAAAATAAATATTTTTTCAAAATATTAACAATAACATATGGTGGAAATATATGTATGTATGTGTGCGCTTATATAATTCTCTGTAATATTTGTCATCTGTAATAATCTCTTTTCGACGAGATTTTTTTTCTTATTATTTATAAGAAAAACAAAATTTTTGATTTATCCATATGAAAAATATTGGATTAAAAATTTTACGAAAATTTTGCTGAAAAGCTTTTTTGTGCTTTACAAGTACAAAAGAAATACATTTGTGAAATTGCTTTCCCGATCAACATTGATAGACAACCAACTGTTAGAAGTGGTTTCTAACACATACATTATTTCAATGAATCTTTACTAACATATACCAGCTATAATTTCACTGAGAACGAAAGCTTACAGATTTGATGACATGAACATAAAAACGTTAAGAATATATGTCTCTTATTAATCAATACAAAGCAAACGTCGTATGACTCATTGTTTGAGAGGTTAGAGTACACGTACCATTTAATATACGAGAGATATATTACCTCTTCGACGTCTCAAGTAGTAATGCTAGTCAATTTCAGAGTTAAATGAAACCAGTTATAGACACTACTACAGTTAGGACAGGTTGTATTTTAACCAGTCAAGATGTTAAAGGGTTGTGAAGATTTGTGTCATATCCCGCACTAAATTCGGAGAAAATAGACATTTGTTTAGTTTCGGAAAGTCATTTTACCAAACAGTCTTTCGTAAAATTCGAGGTTTTTTTTATCATGCCATCCATCCAGCAGAAAAGGCGAGAGGAGGATCTGTCATATTTATTAAAGATTGAAACATTACGAATCACTTAAAGTTGAAGAGGCCAAAATGCACGTAGTTGGAATAACAGGGCAAATAACTAATAATCAGGAGTACAATATAGCATCAATATATTGTTCACCTCGACATAAGCAAGAAAAAGAAGATTACATCTCATTGTTTAAAATATTGGGACATCAATTCATTATTGGGGGTAATTTTAACGCCAAAAATACTTACTGGGCTCAAGAGTATCATCATCCAAAAGGAAAAGAATTATTTAACTGCGAGTTCCATTCAGGTGGTAAACCAACGTACTGGCCCACAGATAATAACAAAATACGGATCTCATAGATTTTGATGTGACTCATTGAAGATCGTGATGATCTTTTAATCTGATCATATACACCAGTATTAATGAAAATAAGTGCCACAGTAATCAAAAGACCATATAGCGCACGGTTAACAAATCATCAAACTAATTGGGACCACTTTAGGAAACTGATTGAAGACAACACCAACCTTGCAGTACCTATAAAAATACCTCAGCATCTGGAGCATGAGCTGGAGCTACTCATAAACAATATACAACAAGCTGCATGGGAAAGTACACCAACATCTAGAAATGTAATACGCAAAAGTACTATTTATCCTATCGAGATTAGGGAACTAATCAAAGGAAAACCTGGAAATGTAATCGATCCCCACAAAGTAAAAAATTGCTCAACTACTTCTGCAATAAACTAAAAACTTTAAATAGAGAAGTTAAAAATGAATCAGTAAACAAATATTTAAAAAGTCTTACTGGTCAAAAGGACACTTACTATTCCATATGGAGAGCAACTAAAACACTTAAGGCACCAAAGATGCAACTACCCCCAATCAAATACGATGAGGGGTCATGAGCCAAAAGTGCTAAACAATAAGCTACTTATTTGCAGAACATCTTGAACTCATATTTCAACCGCTCCCGAGACGAGCAGAAGAAAATATAGCTTCAGCTCCAAAAAGCGATATGAAGAGCATTCTGAAGCGCAAAGAAGAGTTCCAGTTATGGTCTAATTACGGGGCAGATTGTTAAGGAACTACCCAAAAAGGGTCGCAAAAGCTGCTTCATATTATAAATGCTGTACTCAGACTGCAACATGTCCCATCTCAATGAAAGGTGGCTGAGGTAATTATTATACCTAGGCCAAACAAGCCACCCAACAATAAAAACTTATATAGACCAATTTCTTTCCTTCCAACATTTTCAAAGCTATAAAATTATTTCTCAAGAGACTGAAAGAAAAAATAGAAGAAAGAAATTTAATCCCATCCCACCAATTTGGATTCAGAAAAAACTACTCAACTGTTCAACAGGTGCAGAGAATTACAAACATAATCGAAGAAGTGCTAGAGCGGAAGCAGGTTTGTTCGACTGTTTTTTTGGATGTAGCCCAAGCCTTCGATAAAGTATGGCATCAAGGCTTAGAATGTTAATTGAACCGTGATCTTGCTAAACAATTCTATTTGGTATTGAAATCGTATATCGCCGATCGACATTTTCGTGTTAAATATGAAAATTAATACTCAGAGTTAAAGAAAATATCAGCAGGAGTACTGCAAGGAAGTGTGTAAGAAATTATCTATAAACTGCTGTTTTCAACCCATTCCTTATTTCTATACCTACAGTTCCTTCACGTAAGAAATGAATTTGATATACAGTCTAAATTCGATTTTTACAACTCAATTAAAACCAGGTCAGTTGCTACTTCTGAATATGTCGCATGTACTGACCACTATAATAGCTCCTTAATTGTTTGGTATACAATAAGTTTAATTATACAATTCTTGTTGGGATATAATAATAATTAAAGAAGTCGGAAACAATTCCAGAACTCAATGCCACTAGAGGCCCACGGTTCAACCCACATACACATACAGAATAAAAACACCCAATCGTGATTGTTGAATCGTCACCACCCCGGGAATTGATCCCGAGACCCCCGAATGACAGAGCAAGTACGTTACCTTCTCTGCCACGAGAGCGATAAGTTCGGATAACGTGAAGCTTTTTTTAAAGTCTTTTAGTCTTATTTGTGATTTCTACATAGATTCTACCATATACTGTAACGATAATCTACACCTTCTGTCAAACGCTGATGCACCAATGGAATTTTAATCCTAACATGATTTGTCTAATAATTGCCTAATTCACTGAGGGGTATTTCGACCTTAGCATCAAAATCAGCGAATTGTGGCATTTTGATCCAGTGATTATAGTAAATCAGGACAGTTCGGTGTAACATTATTTCGAATGTATATATAGGAAAATGATTTTTACGTTCTGGTGTTGATTTTTTCATTTTACGGTGTTATTAGTAAAATCTTCCAGAACAACCGGAATAAATATTCAGGAATATCATCATTATTCTATTATTTTTCTTAAAATTAAATCACAAATGGATCAACTGCCACAATATTTTTTGAAAGCTTTTCACCAACAACTTTTCAAATGCGAATGTTCAAATGCGTAAATCGAGCTTTTTCTGTACTTTAAATTACAACGGCTTTGTTATAATTGAGCTGGAGTGTGAAATCCAGTTAGTATATGGGCAAAACACTGAAAACCGAAGAAATAGGATAAGTTCAAACCTTCAAGTATTGTAAGCTTTCCAACCAAAAAACCGTTACAAAATTAAGCAGATCACGAATAATTATTAACAATTAAATGAATGAAAACGAGAATTATAGAAAAAATCGAAAATAATTCAAATGATCAAAAACTTTATCTGAAGCGTAATATCAGCAACAGACAACTCAAATCGTAAGAATTGCAATTAGAGAGAAACCAACGGGCACAAAAATTCAATGATTTAAATGAATCAAAAAGATAACAGAACTAGTTTTGACGGACGCACATAAAATTG
Organism: Tipula lateralis; assembly: GCA_963932295.1. Taxonomy (NCBI): domain Eukaryota; kingdom Metazoa; phylum Arthropoda; class Insecta; order Diptera; family Tipulidae; genus Tipula; species Tipula lateralis. Next base: position 190,088,940 of record OZ010736.1, on the reverse strand, counting down.
AAAGCTTAATCGTTTCTAAGGAATACATGCCCATGGGACCAATTCAGAAAAATATTCTAGAACAAGAAGTTTAATTAAGACAAACCTTATGGATTCAAGCATTACTGACATATTTTAAGATCGGATAGTTTCAATAAAGCTTTGGAAGCGGCTAATGATTTGGGGCTGATTTTCATATATTAGAAAAATCTCTTTGTGTAATTTCGAATGTTGGACTTAATTCGAAGTTACATAAAGCTGATTCTTAAAATTTTAATAGATTTTGGTTAGCTATTAACTCGAGATGGCGTTTTGGATTTTCCTCGGGGTATTGATTGTGTCATTAAAACAACAACGTGAAATTTTCTAGTTTTCCAGTTACTAAGCCGTTGGTCATTTGTAGTAAGGACTTGTCTAGTTTATTGGAGCGTTCCTTACGCTTCCGGCCAAATGCCACTATTTCCAAAGACCATCACCCAGGTTTCTTGTAGCAGTGTTGGTTTTGTTGACTCAATAGTCCAGTTAGTCACATTATTGATCCATCATGTCTCGGTTAATCACCAACGTATTTAATGGTTAATGCAATTAATCGCGATATTCACTATACCCCATTAAACCGCTGCACATATTTCAAACAATATAATATATATTAGTTGTAATTATAATTTAGATTTAGGTTCAAAGCCATTTTTTATATTATTGTGAACATAACTAACTGTGTTTTAATAATGTCAAATAAACAGCTGGATGGAGACCTGGAGGACGCTGAACTATTTATAATAACAATAATTTTTATTTCGAGTCAAAAATAAATTATCACAAAACCAAATTGCTATAATAAAATACATTTATTAAAGCCACAAAAGCAAATAAATTTTAATTTATCAAATTTTTATCATTTATTGTTTTGTATATAGATAGCAAAAGTTATAATTACTAGACCGACCGACACACATAGTTTTTTTTTTTTTTTTTAATATGGGAGCTTTTAAAAAGTTTTACTTTATACCAACTCATCCACTGCTGATTGTTTCGTTATATACAATAGTAATATGATGATGATGGTTGCAATTACAGCATAAACGAATTTTATAATTTAAAATGATAAAATTATAATAATAATAAATTTTTATTATTTAATTGGAAAGATAATTAAATATTTTATTACAGTTGAAAATTGAATAGAGCTTTTATTATTTTAAAAATATAAATTAAATATTAATTTTTCTTGTGCACCATATAATGGGAACTAATTAAATTTTATGTATTGTAATTAATTTGATTATAGTAATTTTTTAGGAACGGGAGTGTTAAATCATAATTTGATCAAGTGGCACAAAACGATCCGCATTCATAAACCACAACCAACATTATGCATCGAAAGTGTAAGGGTTGATATTGTACTTTAGCCTAGAAGGTTGTATAATTCGATGCAGCTATTTTGAATAAATGGCTAATCATAATAATATAATGATTGTGTTGAATTTTATAACCCATTAACTCCAGTTGTATTCTTTGGGAACGAACAAAAAATCACCACGCAACTCGAAGTAAATCAATCTGATGCCTTGGAATGAAGAGAAAGTGTAGGGTCGGAAAATTGGGAAAAGAAAAGATAAAAGAGGGATGACAAGGAAAAAGTAAGCCTGGACGCAGTCACAAATATTTCCAACCGTCATCCAGTTGTTTTATAACTCCATCACCTTTGATGGTCCAAAACGTTCTCCATTTTTTTTTGCGTCGTCACCTTACTCGTTTTATTTTTTCTTTCTTTTTTTTCTGTTGCTCCTGGTTGGCGACCCGAAAACTATCCAACTCAGCGGCTCGAGATTTCGCGACATTTCGAAACTATCGAACGCTTTTATTTCGCACATCACCTCCGCCATCTAGCCCTCACTAGTTGAACGACTCCGCCTTAATCGTGACAATTGATTCGTCTCTCTGCTATGGACACCTCTTGTGGTCTCTTACAGCATATGTCACATGAAACAAATAAATATCAAATTGATCAAATGATAATCGACAACATTTGTAAGGTTCTATTTGTAATTTAAGTATACAGGTGAGCTTCGTTTTGGGTAAGGTAAGATTTAGAAGGCGGATCACAACATCGGGTGTCACCAATCGATTCTGCGTGGTGACTGAGCTTGCTCGACCGAATCCACTCCGTAAAGCTACAATATATATATATATATATATATATATATATATATATATATATATATATATATATATATATATATATATATATATATATATATTATAATCTTGATTATATATATATATATATATATATATATATATATATATATATATATATATATATATATATATATATATATATATATACATTATATATATATATATATATATATATATATATATATATATATATATATATATATATATATATATATATATATATATATATATATATATATACATTATATATATATATATATATATATATATATATATATATATATAAAATCTAATGTATATATATATGTATTATTATCTTGATTGAGATATTTTATTCATATTTATGATCAGTATGAATAGCCAACTACACGTTGGTACAATTGGGGATGCATACTACTCACTTTTATTTGCTTTTGCTAATCTATTGATGCGAGGTTTCGTCAGTTTGTGCAAGTAACACTGAGATCTCAATTAACATGCTATTACTATGTTGAAAAAATGTCCAGGACAAGAAACTATAGTGTTTTTATCTTGCCTCATAAGCCAATGTTGAATATGACGGAGTGTTTGATTGCAATAATTCTATCATCTAATGGTAGCCTTACTATAATAAGAAAGTTTTATTATAAGGAAATAGTGAATCTGGAATTCCTTGTCAAGAATAGTAACGATTATTTGAATTACGCAGTGCTTCACATGGTGAGCGTAACTCGGCACCTAATATGTTCCTGAAATTATTTTAATCATGAATACATAAAACATTAAAGCTGAGTACATATCTTCGATATTTACTCATATCTTCGGTGTCTTTATTTGTGTAGTTTTGAACCATATATATGTAGAACTATTTCCAGCTTTGTTAACTGTTGGTGTTAAACATCAAGTAGATTTTAAGAGGTCATGTACATGTAGCACAGAAATATCAGTTCGATTTTCGCCACACGAAAATAACCACACGTATCGTATAACCACACGTATCTTTTGGTCGGACCACCTTAACAATGTGCACCAACGATTTATTTGTTTTTTTAGTTCTTTTAAGCTATAGAATATAATTTTTTTTTTTTTTTTTTTTTTTTTTTTTTTATATTTTAATCTATGCTATCTGTTTTGGGGCTCAAGGCTCTCCCAGCTCTTTCGCAGTTCGCTTATTTACGTCCTACTTTACGCCTTAACGGCCAAATCGAGGACGTACGGCTATAGGTCCGATTTTCGTAGAACCATCTGCACATTGCATAGCTCCATGCCAGCCTATAGTACTGACATGGAAGATGGATCGGCCCATGAGTTCTGCACTCCAACAGGGGGTCATAGATGTGTTCATTTTCACCACCGATCGTAATCAGATATGATATGATATGATATGATAGGAGAAGTACAAGCCAACCAGTTACGGTGATCCTAGGTATGTTACCATAATCCTGGAGTATATTCAGCAGAGTTCCAAATGGATATCTGAGAATTATTTATTCCAAAATTATGCGGGCCCAGGCCCTGCCTGCATCTCAACATGTAAGGTTTAGGAAAAGGAATGTTAATCACAGAAATGACTAAGGTGATAATCCACAGCAGAGTCATTGCTAACTACATTATTAGTAAATTATAATATATTGTTAGTATAATCATTTTCACATTTGGATAGAATTTGTTAGTATTGTTATTTTGTTAGTTGGATAGGATAAGAATGTTCTAGGTTCATCATATATATGTAAATGTCTACGACAGTTATTACTGGAGCATTTGACTTTTATTTGGGTCATCTCATCATATGCTGTTAGTTATTTTAATCCCTATTTCCATCCCACCACCAGCTACGCGAGGGTTGTTACGTCTTAATGACCCGACAGCAATATATATTATGATGATCTATTTAAGCTCAGTTTTGTACTTGTGTAAAATTATAAATAAATCGGTATATTGTTGTCGTTATTAGCTACCTATGTGTCATTCACTCTTGTCTGTTTATATTAGGATATTACAAATTCAGTTCCATTCATATCATTATTAGTTATATGAGAAGATTATTATTACACTGTTAGGGTCCTTATCTGAATAGCTGCTATTATGGTGAACGATTCAAACGATTCAAGATATTTATTGATTTATTAATTATATAGTAATTGTACTATTATTTAAGCAAGAGAATCGTTTGATCGTAAATACCATCCAGCAGCTATCCTTTTAGTTCTCTATTATGTTTAAAAAAAATCTTAAATAATCTTAAATAAAATTTTTATTTTTAATTTTTTCATAATTTATTTCAATTTAAGTTTCTTATAGAATTCAAAAATTAAAGCATTGAATAGCATTCAAAAATTAAACCATTGAATAGCTTAAACCAGCAATATGGAAGATTTTAAAATAAAACCGCCTCAAGTATTATATAGGCGATTTTGAAATAGACAAGAAATTCTCTTTCATACATAGGAAAGAGAATTTTGATGAACTAAATGAAAAACGTGTTATATACATCATATGAGTAGGCATTGAAATTTACACTGTAGTGTAATGTGTATATTGGCGTTTTCAACATATCTTAACCAATACCATTTCTCTATTACATTGAATGTACATATATAATTGCCAATTTATACAACGATTGCACAATGGCGGTGATCGCGTTAAAATACAAAAAAAAAAAAAAAAATTTAAAAAAAAAAAAAAAAAAAAAAAAAATCTCTAAAATCTGTTCTACTAGTATGCCATGATACAATATAAAACAAAATATGTTTATTTACTCGTAGTTAGAAATTTAGAGTTATATAAAGAGCGAATTATTCGATGGGATAACCAAACGAGACAAAAGAAAGACTCTTCGCATGCGATTGTTTTCAATCAAGAGAATATTGACATGTGAATATGTGATATAAAATGCTATATTTAAGATAGCAACACAAATATGTTATATATTTTTACATATAAAAAGCAGAACCAAACTAAATGTTATATAAAATATTATATAACATAAAAACAAAATGTAAATATAATAATATACTATAATATAATAATGATACTCATCTGCCATCAGGTTTTAACATCACACATGAAACACAACTAACGCATTTATTCTATTTAATTTAATACAAACAAAAACCGAGCGGAAAAACACGTCCACTCGGTATAAAGATCAATACAACACTCCCACCACCGATCGTAATCAGATGGTGAAAAATCCCTTTTGCATCCTGCCCCTATCGGGATTCGAACCCGGTACCTCCCGCTCCAACTGCCACAGCTTTAACCACTGAGCCACCTGGGCGGTTATAGAATATAATGGAAGCTTAAGTTACACAGTGCGTTCAATCACTCATATAGGTTAGAATGACACAGACCATCTTTACATTACATGACTTGCACCAAACGAGCCTGTAATCCTAAAAATGAGTAATCCCATGACTCTAAAATGGTTTGCTTTACGCCTCTATCAGGATTTAAATCCAGAACATTACACTGAAGCTAGGGTTACTTATATGTCAAGTTGGGAATAGTAGGGGAATTAAATCTAGGACATAGGATATGATTTTAAAGGCATTGAATCTTCGATGTTGTAAGCTAGTAAGAACATTTAACTATACTAAACCACTAGATCAGTGTAATCCAACGAGCGCCATGAAAGAGATGTAAATAGATTTACTCTTCTTGTTGTAAACTGTAGAACTTCAAGAGTATTCACATGTGTGTATTTTTTTACTTTAAATTCTTCACATCATGGAGTCTTTTCTCAGTTTTTGTTGAAACAGCATAGACAAATAAATTGCAGGTGCATATGCTCTCCAAAATTTGTAAGCATATGCACCTGCAATTGGCCATCAATTCTAGAAAAAAATCTCGTGATTCTACATGATTCCATAGACCACAAATTGTGAGCCGTTGTATATGAGAATACTTTATTTTTTGGCAAAACAACTCAGCAATGAGTAGAATTCGCGTGGTTTCTTTACAGAATTGGACCATACCATAAGTTCTCACTCAACTGCCATTCGGAACCAAGGTAAAAGTCTCTGTGTTAACGTCGATGCGGTAATAGATCATCCATTCCATGAGGAATTCACAATGGCAATGCTGAGACTAAAGAAAAATCGTTCACCAGGAGTTAATTACATTAATTCAGAGCTCTTGATATTCGAAGAGCCAACTTTGTGTAAGTATCTTTTCGACCTTGTTCGATTGGTATGGCGAAATGAAGTTATGCCCGAAGAATGGAAAGTGGTCGCGTTATGCCCAATTTTCAAGAAGGGTGATCGCTTGAAATGCGAGAATTATCGCGGCATAGCTCTCCTTTGCACAGTATATAAGTAACTCTCATACATCATCTTGGAAAGAATTACTCCTCTGGCGGAGGATATTATCAGTGACTACCAAGGAGGATTTCGGCCTTATTGGTCAGTCAGCATGGTAGCAGCAAATTTCTATTGTCACCGCACGTATGCAAAGTATAGAATTTTGATTTTGTTCTATAAGTTTGTTATTGCTTATATTTTCCACGAAAATAACACCTAGAACTTTGATCTCAGACATTCGCTGCATAGCGGCAACTTGCTACGCAATATTTAAAATTGGATTTGCGGTGAAATTATAAAGTTTTACACTTTGATGTTGAGATTAAGACGATTTGACTCACACTAATTCTGATGATGAAATAACGTACAAAAATTTAAATTTAGATTTATATACGTAATAAATGTATCAATTTTAGAATATTAATATTAAATAAATTTCTAGGCCGTTCTCATCTAGTTCCTTGATACTGTAGTAAGATATAGGACTAATTATGATTCTCAGGAATTTTAAGAAAGTTATCATTGTGATTAGGTACCGTACTAATGACGGAAGTATATGGTGGCCGTGGTACTTTCATTTAAGCCGTTTTGATTAACAAATGATGTTATATCGAAAAGGCGATGTATAATTTCCACGTAAAACGAAGGTTTCCCTCTCTTTCTTTCTCCTTCTCTCTCTCTTTTTCTCTCTCTCCTCCTCTTTCTCCCTCTCTCTCTCTCTCTCTATATATATATATATATATATATATTATATATATATATATATATATATATATATATATATATAGACATATATATATATATATATATATATATATATAAACACACACACATATATATATATATATATATATATATATATATATATATATATATATATATATATATATATATATATAAATATATTTATATTTATTTATGTATATATATATATATATATATATATATATATATATATATATATATATATATATATGTACGGTCACTAGTACGGTACTTAATCCCAATGATAACTTTCTGAAAATTCCTGAGAATCATAATTAGACCTATATCTTACTACAGTATCAAGGAACTAGATGAGAACTGCCTAAAAAATCTATTGATGAGAACGGCCTAGAAATTTTGTTTTGTTTTTTAGCATTTTAGCAGCATTTTTACTTTTCAGTCAATCCCTTTTAGAAGTTATACTTACGAATATTTGTTTATTTTTTGTACTTATGTACATTTAAACATAGACAAATACTGTAATGTAATTTTTTTTTGAAATAATACATAACTATATTTTCGCCTAAATGATTATTTTTCACACATACTACTAAATAAAAGTCCAGTTTTGTTGGTTTAGCACATAAATAGTATAAATTTCACATACGTTTAAGGACGTGTTTTTTCCTAAATTTTTGTTTTTGCTGTTTTAGGATAAATTTAGTACAAACTTCACATGCATTAGAAACCGAAGATATACGCATTCAAAACTTCATGGTTTTTGCGGATTTATCGGAACGGACTAATTTATAGTCGAAATCGAAAATAAATACTGAAAAAATTAATGCCTAATTTTTGTTGACGGCTTTTACCGGCCATTGTTGGTCCCGTACCGCGTTAACAATCTGCCTCGATCGTTTTCGATCATTAGCCAGCTCTTGATACTTCTGCAAGCAATAAGGAGATGCCAGATCACTCACTACGCCTACAGAACGTGATCAAACCAGCGTACTCGTTGTCCTTTGATTTCATGCACGATATCAGGAATTCGAATTAAATTCCTGATCTTGTGATTGAATAGAACTCGTTATGTACAATCAACTTCTCAGTTTGGGCTATATATATATCACACGCATATTAGAAGTTATCTTTCGTATACTCATCCTTCAAGTTCCACCTCTAACATCTTGATATGCTAAAAGTTGATTGGATTGTCGGAATAAGATATTTTCTTGAGTTGTTTCAATTTTACGAGGAATGTATTTCAAAATTTGGTTTTAAAATTATCGGAGACAGGGCATCTCCTTTTCGAACATCAAAAGTAATTGCAAAAGTTACAGACATTTTACACAGATCTACGTTTTTCGAGTCATAGGCTTGCTGAAAATCTAGAAATACGTGGTGATCATCCGTAGCGAGAAAACTTATTCGGTGACTGACCAATTTGAACGGATTCCTACTTGGTAGTCACCAATATATTCCGGTAGAGGAGTAATTCTTCCCAAGATATAATGTACGACAGTAACTTGTATGCGGTGCAAAGGAGAGGTATAGCGCAATAATTCTTGCACTTCAAGCGATCACCCTTCTTGAATGTAAGGCGTAACGCGGCCACTTTCCATTATTCAGGCATAACTTCATTTCGCCATACCAATCAAACATGATCAAAAAGGCACTTACAAAAAGTTAGCTCTCCGAATATTATGTGCTCTGAATTAATGTAATCAACTCCTGGTGAATGATTTTTCTTTAACCTCTGCATTACCATGGTGAATTCCACATAGGATTTATCAGATCTTCACAAGAAATTCGCGTTTTATATATCCCTGTTCTCCCTGACTTGTACGAAAATTACGATCGTAGTGACCAAATAATCATCATTGCTTAGGAATTTTATTGAAGGCTGATAAAATCTCATTTTTTGGATCACCCGAGCACGCTATTTGAAAATCAATACATGGTCAATTAGGACTCGGGATGTTTTAAGTGGATGTGTCCATGTTTCTAAGTGGATGTTTTTATGAGCAAAAAATGTACTTGCCACTGAGATTATGAGCGATCACAAAGTACATCATTCTATCCCGTGGTACGGACCTATATTATTACATAAGTCGGTTTGATTTGTACCGACTCTAGTCGGACGTATAGGTTGTAGTCTTGGATGATATGAAGCAATGCATAGATGGTCTACGTTCGAAAGAATCATGAGTGAATCAGTTTATTAAAGGTATTGGAAGAAATATTGGTTGCTGACTTAACCCTTCCTTCTTTTTTGCAACTTGTATATTTTGTTTGGCAAAAGTATTCCCACGACCTTTAAGCCAAAAACATATTTATAGTCAAAAATATAATTATCTAGTATATACAAATGTTATAATCAGTAGATGTGATAATCAATTTATTTTGAAATGTACAATTGAAAATTAAATGAATGGACTACAATCGTAAACTCATAACAACAAATTATTATTAACAATCGATTTTGCTATTTATATTTTAGTGTGGTCTGACATTACGCTTGAGGCTTACTAATAAATCCAAATTTATATACAATATGTGGTGGCATAAATTTCCCAGACATCCATTTACCAAAACCAATAAAAATGCATCGACATTTTATATATAGACACAGTACAATAAACAAATATAAATTATTGATTATTTTAGATATAGTTGTTGTTTATATATTTAAATGTTATATGTTAATTATTCTATATTTAAATAAATAATTGTCAAAATATGACACTTTTATTTCTACTGTGGGCCGAATCATATATGAAATGAGAAATATTGTGTACAGATATATAAACAGTGTATAGTGCAGGATCAGAGTGATTACACATATGATAACCCGCGCAAACATCCAATTTTATTAGGTAACACATTTAAAATGATTTTTGATTCGATCATACAACGATGTTAGAATATTCTTAATTTTTTTATTAGCACAATCCTCGTATTTATATATACAATCCAGATCGGTGTCGATCAGCGAACATATATGCTCGTCCGTATAAAATGTATTGCTATCGACTAGGCCACGATCTAATTTCGCGTCTTCAATGCACTCCGAATTGAAATGATTATGTAAACACGAAACGCCATCCATTTCGATTAGATCTAGAACATTTATGGGGTTGCAATAAAATAAATAATTCAACTGTCATAATATATATATAATAAACCACCTTTAAACGATATCCCACCATCTTCACACATATAACTATTTATATAGAAAACGGAACGATAAAAATTCCGAAACGTTTGTATTGTTCGATCGTCGTCGCAAGTATTGTTTTTCGGTGCGATACGGAGCACACAGTGTTGCGAACTATCCAAAGTACTACAAAATTTGGTCACTAAACTATTGAAATCGTCTAAATTAAGATCACTGTCGCTGTACTCAAACACGTTACTGAATACAGCGCCCAAATCGTAGTCCGATGGGAAACAACTATAGAATGCGGTTCTGATTCGTTTCATTTCGTCTTGACATTCAATTTCGGTGATTAAGACATTTGCTATATTATACAGATTTAGAAAAACATAATTATGATGATGATCATACACATATTAATATGTTGCGAGTACTTACAATAAACCAACGTCACACCAAACAATAGAAACAAAATAATTTTCATGTTTGCGGACTCTCTACGACTGACGCCTATATATTATAACCAAAAGTTATAATTTGCGATAGTGGACGCGATTATTGGTTTGTTATTGTTTTCGAGCATTGATAACCTCCCCGATGTTTATAGTCTTACATTATAATTTGGTTTTGGGAAAGTACTTTATTACATTTATGTATATATTATGTACAGTTCAATTTTGTTTTTATATTCTCGTACGATGTTGTCATATGTCGTTTAACAGTTGCACAATCGTTGAACACATCCATGCAGTTAAGGTCGGCATTGACAAGCCTATAAACAATAAATATATCGAGCATTAAAAAATATATAATTATTGTGTGTGTACGTACGTGCATATATTCCGATCGCTAAACATTTCGTTTGGATCGTACAATCCGCGTCCCGCTCTCGATGTCCGAAGGCATTCGTTGTATGTTGGATTGGTGCTAAAACATGCGGCACTGTTACGATCGACAAACTCCAACAACGGTGCATTATCGTCACTACACAAGTGCTGGTTGGTCACAATTAACGTAATATAAGTATTTTTAAAAATTTGCATTCCAATGTCGTTCTCACACCTGCCGTTGACGGGTGCAATGCCGTCCAAACACTGGCCAGCTTCCAAAAATAGTGTACAAAATTCGTTTATATCCATGACATAGTCATCGGTTGATATTTTATTTTCGGCCAATTCATTAATTTTACGCATTCCAATATTTAAATCGAATTCTGGTGGGAAACAATCATCGTAACTACTTACTAGAAACTATATAATACATTAATTACTGTCATATGATTGCGTATATATGAATCAACTTACTCGCATTTCATTTTCACAATCGTGCACTGGACTTGCACTAATTGCAACCAAAATTATAAATGTCGTAGCAGCGAGGCGATACATCACGCGTTTTTAAATTTAACTGAAATTGTGTAGAGTATATAAGTACATTTGCTCGATTTCGTATTATAAATCCAATTGGTTCAAAAGGTTATATTTTAAATTGCGTATAGGTCGAGTTTAACGTATTGTATGCATGTGATTCAGATCAAACAGCAGGTACTGTGGTTGTAATGAAATCATTGAGAGTGATAGTATACCGAGTCATACACGGAAGAATAGTTTTCAATCAGAAAGTGCCCAGTAATGGCTGACTCTATTTTGTTAATGTTGCACCTTTGCATTAATATAAAATTGTTAGACCTAAGTTTGTTGGCTTAACCATACCTCGTAGCATTGAAATAACCGAAAAAACCCGAAAAAAGAACACTCCCTTCTCCTGCACCAATTTAGAACCCTTTTGTGTAAAAGTTTGGAACTACTTTAATCATCCAGTTATATCTGGAAGTATGAAAAGGTGTTGATTTTAAATTTTCATCAAAAACCTCTGATATCCGGTATTTAAAGCTGATCACAACGGTCACCAGGACCAAATTGGTTCAAGCTCCAACACTGTCCCAATTAAAATTGTATACACAAGTAATGGGTCAATCTAGCGTTTTCAATTGCAACTACCAGGTATTTCGAAAATCTCAACACCTAGACGCTATTCGCGTTATGATAGAAAATTAGTTATGAAATGGGCCATACCTGAAACGTTCTCAGTTCACTTTAATTGGGCTGGGAAAGTTTTGGAAGAACGACAAATTATCTTTTCCGACCAGAGTTATTTTCATCTAATTGGAGTTTGTAAAATACACTCCTTACCATGGAGATCCAACCACAACGATTAAATATTTGATTTTGAACCAAGAGCATCATTGCTCCACTTGACATACACGTGGAGACACACGACCTCATTTGGGAGTTTACATGTAAAAAACGTGTTTACAATTTTTATGTAAATTCTATAGAAAACAGCGTAAATTACATAAAACGCAAATTAAATGTAAAAATTAAGACAACACAGAGATGGCAGTGCCAGCTTTAAAATGTAAAAACCATATAATACATGTACATACATGCAAATTTTCCAACGATCGTTACAAAAAAATCCGATCAGTCTATAAACTTTGTCATTTTGAAAATTTTTTTTTTTTTATTATATTTTATATTACGACTGAGTTTTGTACCCATTTAGTAATTTACATTGCATAATACGTATTTCATAAGTCAGAGTAATCACAAGACTATCCCAAGTTTCGTCTAACTCCTTCTCAGTTTTTTCGCCACAGTAGGACTAGTGACCTCCCGGTCGCGATAAGTCCAGCAGTTTGGTTGCTGCTTTAATTATATGCACTAGTTTCCTCAATGCTTTCTCTGGTAACACTTTTACTATCTGACCCGTTATAAGATCATACCCTGGAGTCTTATGTGCATTCAGATTGTTCTTGATTTCCCAATTAATTTCTTTCAATGTTACAGGTGTAATTTTTATTTCATACTCTTATATATTGAAGTAATATTTTCCTCTTCTGTTTGTTTCTTCAAGGATCTGGTTTTTGTTTAGCATTTCGAGCCCAATTTTCTTTATTTTTAATTAGAGGAACCTGGAGTTTGGGCCTTTTAAGGTTTTTAGTTGCTTTCCATAATGAATAATCAGTACCTTTTTGCCCAGTTAGAGTGGGTAAGATATTTATTAGCTGATTGATTGGTACACAAATTGTTAAATACCTTCTTATTTTTCGGATTTCGATATTTTTGCCAATTCCTATGTGCTTTTCTTGTATTTTTAAGAAGTTCTCTCACTTTTTCTGAAGAAGTCCCAATTGGTTTTGTAGTTTGTTAATTTCGCATTGCTCTCTTTCATAATGATTGTTTGACTAAGAGTCATAATAACTGGTGAATGATCTGATGAAAGACTTTCACTGCGTTCTCTATATGGATATAATTATCTGAAATCCCTCTTGTAATAAAAAAGTCTATAAGATCTGGAGCCTTGCTGATATCCGTAGGCCAATAGGTTGATGCACTGCCTCTGAGTGAAACTCGCATTTTAGCTGTCTGCCTGCCGCGAACAGTCGTTAGTCGTGATCCCCAATAGATATTTTTTGCGGTATAGTCACCTCCAATTAAAAAGACACTTCCTAGTGTTTTGAATAGATCAGTATAATCTATTTGTTTGAGATTGTATCTTGGGGAGGCAATATATTGCTGAGATACTACAGGTTTTTGTATTGTTTAATTGTATTTTGATTGTTGTGACTTGCATGGAGAACTTTTCGACTTTAAGTTCTTCGTTATGTTTTATATGATCTTTTATGAGGATAGCTGATCCACCTCTAGCTATGTTCTCTGGATGTAATGCATGGTAGCAGTTATATCATTTTATGCATGTTTAAGAATATAACTAGTTCCTGAATGTGGTATGCAATAGCCCATTTGCATTCCAGGTTACAATGCGTAATGTTTTATTCATTTCTTTTGTTTATAATTTGATTTTATATAATTTATATTGTCAATCACTCGATCAAGGGTTCCGTCTACTCTTTTATTGAAAGTAGTTTGTGATTTCATTTCTTCTAGTGTTTTCTGCAAACTTTTTTCCTGCGTAACAAGTCTTTCGTTGCTGTTCTCTATGTTTTTCAGTATATCCTGTAGAACGACCTCCACTTTAGACTGTTTCTGCTCTGTCTGCTGGACTATCTATGCATAAGTAACATTTTCGATTACTCGCTCTCTTTGCATGTTAGGAATTGGCAGTATTGGTTCCGTGATTGTTTTATAGGTTGTATATTTCTTATTGTATCTGGTTTGCGTGATTTATCTCTCATATTTTGTAGTTTAACTGCAACTTCACACCGTCTGTAGTTTGCTGGATGCTGGTCTTAACAATTGATACATTTCGGTGTTGTATTTCGGTGAGCTGTGCAGTCGTTTCCTGCATGTTTTCCTGCGCACATTTAACACACCTTGCTTCACGGTGACAGCACTTTTGTGTATGATTATAATCTTGGCAGTTTTTACATTGAGGTATTAGTCGAGTGATCTTTCTTGGTATATGAGGATAGCCTTTATACTATAAATATTTTCTATTTGTTCTTGCTTGTCGAAGGTTAGCATGAAAGGTGAGAGACCTCTTCTCGTGATTTCATCATTTCCGTCTATGTTTTCTCGTCTCTCTTTTCTGCTAATGTTGAATGCATCGATTATTTTTAGACCTTTGTTTTGCACGTCCTCAATAATTTCATCTTTTGAATAGTTGGATGGAGCCATTACTTTAATTGATCGATCGTTTTTATCTTCGAAGGTATACCATTGGTGACCATCAGCATTTAATTTGTTGGCTAGAGCTTTGTAGTCTTCGGCCTCGGTTGTGTTTATTTTCCAGATGTTATTACTGAGTGATATTACTTTGTAGTCATTTCTTACAACTTCTTTCATCAGTTTCTGAATACTGCCGTGATTTGTTTGCCTATAATGTTGATCGGGGGTGGAACCTGTTTCTTTTTTTCAGCTTTTCTCTTGCTTAGGCTTGTTTCTTTTCTTGGTTTCTTATTTGCTCTCTTGGATTTCTGTAGTTTATCCAGTTGGTTTCTCTTGCAAGTTCGTTTCCATCAGTGTGAAATTCATCTTGATCTGAGACGAGTACTTGATTGCTCACTAATGTTGAGTTTCCTGCGTTGTTAATTTTTTTATTGTTTCTTTTAGCATAATGTTTTCTTTCTTTAGTACGGCAACTTCATTGGTCAGCTGCACGATTAATTATTCCATTCGGTCAAATTTATTTACTATTTCCGCGTTGTTTATAATATCTATTTGAGCACTGGAGGTGGCTTCAGTAGTTGACTTGTTAAAATCACATCGCATTGTGGTGATCTCCGGCAGTGGAGTTGCTGGTATTCTAAGAAGTGCATTACTTCTTCCACCACACTCAGAAAAAAGAATAGTGCGTATTTTACTTAATGAGTAAAGTAGCACCAAAAATGTGAATTTAACGTATTTTTTGATCAAATTTACTTCTACAAGGTTAACATTATTTATGTAGTATTTAGTTATGCTAAGTCAATAAAGCAAAATTTAAAACGTTAAATTTCCAATGTAAACTTTACTTTTATTTTATTAAAATTGACTTAAACGAAAAGTAATGATTACAGACACGGAAACAAAAATTAAAAGAGAAAATGGCAATTCACCTAATTGCTAGTTACATTTACTTATCAATTAAGTAAAATTTACTTTAGTGAACATTTTAAACATTTGTTTTTGGAAATCGTGAGATTTACGTACTGCTTAAGAAAAATTTAGTTTTGAAATACGCTGGTTTAACATTACAAACCACCTACTTTTGACACGTAAATCAGCTTCTCAAAACTCCAACTTCCATGTTCCAAATTAAAGAACTCCAACATCACAAATAATTATGTTATTTTATTTTTATCATATCATGTTAATTTTAGGGTATTGGCCAAGATATGTCCCACTTATTTTTATTTCAGTTGGGCGTATTACTAATGATTAATTAGAAAATGTTCTCATCGAAGCGTGGAAAGTACAAAATAAATGGACAAAATAGAGTTTTTCAAAGTTTCAGACCCTCTTTTCGTCTTTTCTTGTAAAACAACATTTGCAGTTTTAAAAAGGCTCCTAAAGTATTTAAGGTGATTCTTGATATATATATATATATATATATATATATATATATATATATATATATATATATATATATATATATATATATATATATATATATATATATATATATATATATATATATATATATATATATATATATATATATAATATATAAATATATATATATATATATATATATATATATATATATATATTTATGTTTATATATATATATATATATATATATATATATATATATATATATGTATATATATATATATATATATATATATATATATATATATATATACATAAACATATATGTATATACACATATACATATATGTAAACACACAAATATGTACACCTCCTACTGGCGTAGAGTTCCGCAGGATTGCGTCAGGCGAAGAAATGTATATATCACCTTCGTAAAATGAAGTTAAAGAACTTCGTGCACTAAGGAAACCTGAGCTGAGGCTTCTAACTGGCTTCCTCACCGGCCATTTTTTTCTAGCATATCCTCTTACGAATATGGACTTTAGTACAACCGTCGAATGTTGCTTGTGTGATATGGAAGTGGAATTGGTGGGATATATCCTACGCCACTGTACAGTGGTTTTCCGCCGAGAACTTATACATTTGTGTGGGAGAATAATGAGCTCAACAAAATTGTAAAATGCACTGTCAAAAGATATCATCGTTTTCATCAACAGCCTGAATATTGACTGGAATAAGGTAGGGTTTAGGCTCTAAAGATCTTTAAGGTCGCAGTGCTAGTATGGCTTCAACGCACGCATGCCCCAAAAGAATCAAGAAAATATATATATTATAAAAATAAAATCTACGATTTTTAGGACGGAGTTGACACTTTCCAAGATATTTTCGCCAAATTTTTCGGGCTATTTTCCTAAAATTGGTTCTAGCCAAGATGTTGTAGCCAAACGAACGATTTTCCACATGCAATTGGTCGCAACGTAGTAGTCAGCGGCCAACTCGGAACCACGGGATGATAAAGCCAACACCTAAAACATTATAGCTTATATATATATATATATATATATATATATATATATATATATATATATATATATATATATATATATATATATATATATATATATATATATATATATATATATATATATAATATATATATATATATATATATATATATATATATTTATATATATATATATATATATATATATATATATATATATATATATATATATATATATATATATATATATATATATATATATATATATATATATATTTACTTACGTGGTTAATGACAATTACTGATGGGAAATGTAATATCTACCATGGATTTGTCAAAATTACATAAGCCTTATTTAAAAATAACATTTATGTAAGCGAACTTAACATCTACATACGTTAATTACTAAAACGACAAGTAAACATTACATTAATACACGTAAAATACGCAGGGCAAATATCCTTTCTTTTTTGATTTTTTTTCGTAACGACATCATCTAGATTCGTAACGATCATTTAGAGTTTGGTTGTTCAGAAAGCAACAAGGCAGTGAGTTGAGTGCATAATGAATAAAAATAAAAATATAATTGAAATTAGTTATATCGTTGAACAGTTTTTAAAAGATATTAAACTAGATCATTTTAATAACATAAAAGGTTAGTACATTTTATTAAAATAAAATAGTGTCTCGTATAATAAATTCAATCCTGAATACAATATCTGTATATTATATATGTGCATATATTATGTATATTATATAATGTGTATGTGTTTATATTATATATGCGAAGATGTATTATATATGTGTATACATACATATTATATATAAATATAAATATTTTGTTATATATCAAAACCAACACTATTGTAAAAATATTTAAGCCGTAAAGGCTGGTTGATACACACATAATAGCCGCGTTTCATGATACTATGTGATCCGGATCAAATCACATTTTCCATGCAAACCAAAGACACATTTTGATCAAAATGTGTCTTTGGTTTGCATGCAAAATGTGATTTGATCCGGTTCACATAGCATCATGAAAACCGGCTATTATTAAATAATTTAACGAATTAAATTATTAATATTAATAATTATAATTTGTTTCGTCTTTCGTATTCATTTATTTTTTTTATTTTTGTTCCGAATCAAAATAGTAGTCATTTTTTATTGCGTATGTATATATCTAAATATATATATATATATATATATATATATATATATATATATATATATATATATATATATATATATATATATATATATATATATATATATATATATATATATATTTATATATATATATATATATATATATATATATAATAATATATATAAATTTATATATATATATATATATATATATATATATATATATATATATATATATATATATATATATATAATCTAATTTTAATTTACTTTTACATGTTCCAAGATTCCTTCTGCTATGTCGACCGCTGACTTTGAACTTATAAAACTAGAACTAAAGCATATCAAAAGCCCAAAAACCCTGATTTTGGAAAATGGAACGAAACATCTAAATTGAGACTGGAGGAAATCAAAACTAATAATGATCCTACTTTAGTAAGAGTATTTGACGACTGGCCACTCTTTAAACATGCGTGTGGACCTGAATTGGTATATTAATGGTAAATAAAATATATTGTTTCAAAACTTATGTTACTTATTAACATTACAGATAAATATAGATTATCAGAAGCTTTACCCAGACAATTCCATTAACATTTACTCGAAATGGGAAGGTTTCCTTAGAAAAATACCACAGATCGTAAATGCTAATGTAAAACATATAGAAAATAAAAGAATATTCTTAGAGTTAATTAACCAAAGAGAATCTTTGACCGAAGGTAATTATTTAGATCTCATATATAATAATCTAACTAAATAAATATATATATATATATATATATATATATATATATATATATATATATATATATATATATATATATATATATATATATATATATATATATATATAAAATATATATATATATATATTTATATATGTAAATATATATATATATATATATATATATATATATATATATATATATATATATATATATATATATATATAAATATATATATATATGTATATATATATATATATATATATATATGTATATATATATATATATATATATATATATATATATATATATATATACATATGTATCTATATATGTATATGTATATATGTATATATATATATATATATATATATATATATATATATATATATATATATATATATATATATATTATATATATATGTATATATATATATATATATATATATATATATATATATATATATATATATATATATATATATATATATTTACGTGTATTACTTTTTTTGTATGTACTAAGTATTGTTATTTTATTTAATATAGACTCGTTTAACAAGGAGATGCTAAAAATTATTTCTGCATTGGTTCCACCATCCGTAAAATCTAAATCTGGGAAAAGAGAACTTATGAGGCACACCAATAAGGACAGTCAAAGTTCTTTTCTTTTAGAAGCCGAGAGTTTGGGGGAAATGCACCGGCAAATTGAAATAATTAAGAAAGAACATTTAGTCCTTAATAGTAAGCATAGTGGCAGTTGTTCACGACAATACTATTCAATTTAGTACGATAATTGATGGATATACCTATCTATCTGGAAGTTTTTTATAAGCACTTGATACAACTTTTAAAATTTATCAAGTTTTAAATATCAAATACCCGGCAGCTTCTTATAATTTATGGCTGTTTATTCAGCAATATTTTTATAATTTATATACTTTATATGACCAGAAAACACCAGCTGTCAGTTTTCTTGTATCAGACCTAGAAAACAGACCATAAATAGTTATTTAAGTTATTTATAGTTATTTGTTGTTGAAGTCATAAAGGTTTTTTTAATTCTAATTTAGTTTTATTATTTTTTTTTAAATGTTTTATAATTATTTTCTTTATTTTATAATATCAATGATATTTTTGTTATAAATCACTTACAAACATTCATTTGTATTTTATATAGTAAAGACTTTAAAGTTATACTAATAATAATACATATTTTAGTTACAATAATTATTATCGATACGTTAAATATATTGGAGATTGGTAGTTATGTTAAGTATATTAAATGTGTCATATTCTTATTTTTTACATTACTGTTATGAATAAAATGAATTTAATATGAATTAAAAAACGATACACAAAAAACTGCATTTCATTTAAAATATCAACCCTCTCCCTGGATTCATTATATAAAGTAATAGCGTTGTTTACGTATTCACTCTTTATATTTTACTTGTATTTTATTTAAATAAAAACTATGAATTTACCATGTCAACTTTACATGTCGTTTAGTAGAATTCACAATTTAAATAATGGTTCTGTTTACATATTCCAATGTTTTAACCTACGTATGTCTAATTTTAACTATACTGGTATATAATGTTAATTTTAAATAGTTAAATAGGTAAAAACAATTTTGCACCCTACATAAAACTCTTTAGATTTTACTTATCGATATTGTAAAAGAAGCTTGCTTTCCTTGCTGTATTTACATAACCACTGGTAAATTACGATATTTAAAAATTCGCGAATGACATGTTAGTTTTACTTATCCATATTTGTTTTATTTACTTTTCACTTATGCAATTTTTAGTTTGATGATATGTGAAATGTTCATAATATAAAAACACAAACATTTAACGTAGCATTTAGTAATTTCTACAACTCTAATTTTGTTAAATTTGCGAAGGGATAGGTTGGCTCAATTCATACTTAGTTTTCAGTAGAATTTAGATACATTTTCAGTTAAATAGGCTATATCTTTTTTTTGAGTGCAAAGAGCCATCCATTTGTCGTTTTTTCCATATCCAAAATTTATGTCATTATCACTTTATAATGTACGCCGTTTTCTGATTAGCACTGCAATGTTTTAAATCTAAAACACTGCACTTTTTAATTAAAATAAAATTCTTGTGTTACTCGTCCGAATGACGACTTTGCACTTTTAATTATAATTATTTAACTATAGTGTTCGAGTAATACGTCTGCTCGTATGGAGTACTTATTTGATACTCAATTGATGTCACTCACTATTCTATATTCCGCGTCATCATCTTCGAGTGCGGTTTTGTTATGCAGCCTCGAAATCTAGAATGTTGTTGTAGATACTGATGAGTTTTGGAACCCAGTTTGATGTTGTGAGAGATAACGATATTGACAGAGTAACCGCCTCGAAACATCAGCAACAACTATAAGGCTGTGGGCATACTGGAATCACAAAAATCTATGAAATAATAGGAGTCACAAAACCATCAGGAAAAATAGAAGTCTTGTGAGCCATCTTGTGTCGAACTATAGAGATAAATAAATTCGATTCAAGTTTTTCGGACCCTATCAACGGCCGAACAGACATATATAAACTGATGGACCCTTTCAAGTTGCTGGATTCTACATGAAGGTTTGGCATTTCATTGATTTCAAACCCGCGAATCAAAGAGTTCCACAACTCAATTTGCCATACAGACGATGAACAATTTGTTATAGTAATCACGATGCATATCCTATAGTAATCACGATGCAGATGGAATAATCACAATGAATAAGACCACATAGCAGTCTAAGGAAATTATAGAATAATGTTGACCATCTACTTTCCAGAGCTGTACAACTCGTCGAGGTCATGAGACTCACTGAAACTTTCAGACCGTATTTTACATGCAAAACAGCTATAAAATAAGAGTCGAGAGTGTTGAACACTCTACCTTTAGTGCTGAACACTATACCTATAGCATACTCTGTACCGACACTTTCCATGACACTTTAGACCATCTTTCGATCACAGTTGGGTGAAACATGTAAAAAACGTTTTTTAAGTAAAATATATTAAAGGTAAATTGAGTAAAAAACATTTGCAGTGTCATCTGTTTTAAAATGTCAAAAATCTAGAGACTTTCGGTTTGGTCATTAACTTAGAGAAATACGTATTTGTAAAATCAATTAGTTTTCTTATCCACATTATTAATTTTTTAGAAGATTTTTTAACATATCGTGCTTTAGATACAATTACATATATTGGATAAAAGGTGGAACGTCAGTTTTTTACATGTAGAATGTAAAAAATAACCATATGTAAATTACACGTTTTTACATGTAAAAAACCGTGTAAATAATAACGGATACTATGCCAATTGGCTGGGACGCAGTTGCATTTCAATCTGTTGGACTTTTTTGTATAGAGCCGTTTAATATAGGTGTTATACTAACCATCTGGAGACTACCGAAGGGACGTCTATGAAACAACAACAATTCGTGTTTCAGTATAGATAAACACATCCTTTAAGCCACCGAGTTTCATAGAAAAGGAAAGAATACACCACCATTAGTACCTCTAGTTACAAATAAGCGGTGAGAGTACTCACCAAAAGTAGTCTCTACGGTCCCGCTTTTGATCGGTCCAGTATCTAAGTGCCGCTTACATCAGTTTGAAAGTGCTTTAATGATCGTAATTGACCGGATATTGTTCTTAAGTTAACTCTCTAATTTACAAAAGGTAACCAAAAGGTAAAGATCGGGATAAACAGATAAATGCATGTAGCCGGGATTGAACCTCATTAATCGGTTTATAATTTTAGCTACACCACAATTCAACATTTTTATATACAGATAAATGGGCGAAGTCCTCAATACAGTAGTCCGCAGTTATATAAATAAAACTACTTTAGCATACCCTCATATAGTGGATCATATAGAGGCCATAACAGATTATGGTTCCGTCTATTTTGATCCAGCCACAAATCTATACCACAAGATATCACACTTTACAGCATTCATCGGCCTTATCGATGGCCTTAGTACTCCATCACTATAGATATTACCAATAACCAATTTAATGTTTGATACCTATTGTCTTCAAACACATCATTCTGATAGACCTTAGTGGTTAAGTGGACCATTCAAAACACAATAAATATTATAAATCACATATATTTAATGTCACAGCCAGTTTTTATTTACACTCGAACGCCACCCGTACAGCATCATTTAATTCCGACAAAAACACTTTAACATTTTTATTACTACAACTATCATACGTGTTTAAACATTCCTCGTCGGCTATCTTAGTCTTGCAAATGAATTCATCTTGGAATGCTTGCATTGGATCAACACCATGCTTCGATTTAGCACTAATAAAGCAATCATCACTTGCCTTATTTTGTGTATAACACTTTGGTCCATCATCTTCGACCATATCCAAATATCGCTTGCCACTATTTGCACAACCATACTTATTCAAAATGATGAACGATTTGAGTGCATTACGAAAATCTTGAATCGGTGGATCGTAGTAGCATCCCGATTTATCAACAACCGTACCATCGAAACACTCGGGCACATTATTAAAACTTGAACAGAAATTTGATACGGTTTGTTTATATTCTTCGACCGTTGCCTCGTCCTTTGCGACTTGAGCCAATTTACCAAACACTTGGGTTACATCAATTTTTGACGTCAGACATTTTTCGTATTCACCAGTTATATGCTAAAATTGTATACATACACATTGTTATCATAATTTCTGATTGTAATTTGATATGCATACCTTAAAATAAGTTGGACAATCGTCTTCGCCTTGTGCACCGACCACAACCACAGCTAGCACACAAATTATTAATTTCATATTTAAACTGAATCTATGGCTAGCACTAGATTTAAAAAGTAACTCAAATACTTTATAGAAATGCTTGCAGCTTTTATATGCAAAATATCAAGATCTCCCAACCGGTTTGTATATATCGCATGACCGTGTGGAAAAGACCAGTCACTTTCTTGGTGATATTATTATTGATTGGTACTATCCCACACCTATATATTATCTTGTATGTATGTACAGTCCAACAATCAATATTCCCAATTAACTATGGTGAGATTGGATGCCGACGACGATATGCAAATAAGCCGATGATCATATTTCATTTTCGGGGAATTATTTTCGTTTCATATAAATAACAAGTTGAATTGGTGATCTTATAACATTCCAAGGTTATTTATTAGTTTACTTTAAATGGTCGTTTCATTATCATATGACATTTACATATGAGACACGTCTGTGATATGACCCGCATACTATATAAATACATAGATTATATTTGGTCCAATATCAAACTGATAATTTTGGTTTTATATAATGATATGGTGACCCCCAAATTGAACACATAAAACATTTTGTCTAGTTATAAGATCGATATAATTATGTTTTATTTGACATATGTACATATATACACTTTGTTTAGCAATCAAAAAGCTCGCTTAGGATTTGTGAAATTTCTGTCATATATTGGAAAACTTTTTTATTTCTGCACAGCTTATATAAATGGGAGCATTCGTTTTGAATCTGAATCATTCTAAAAATTAAATATAACGATTACATATAGAGTTGAAGCGAGACAATCCGAACTATATATATACTTACGTGCATATATTACCAGGTAAACTTGTACTGTCGTCCGTTAATCCTAATTGCTCCTTTCCGATATTAAGACATTCGTCGACCTCTTTATTCGCGGCCGAACACGTTGGTCCATCGGTTTTAATCCAATCCAAATATCGTACATGATTCTGACCGGGTGGTGTACTACACAAATACTCGACTTGTGTTGTTAGGATGGTGATTAAATTATTAAACAGTTGAACCTGTGGTAGATGTTGACACTCGTCGATTACGCGGATATTACGAACACATTGGGTATCATTGAATGCGGTGCGACATGTATTTCGGATGTATCGTCTCAATTGATATTTCGAGATCTCACCATTTGATAGGCGATTGTAGGTTGGTTCGATTTGAAATAAACTATAACCGTTGCCTGAACTACACAGCTGCGATTCACCAACAATTCTTAGGAATTCTAATCCGCACTCCTCTTGACCAAACACTGTATACATAGAATATATATATCAACATGATTGGACTTTGTGGCTATATATAAGTTCACACTTACCAGTAGGAGTTGCGATCGCGAGCAGAACAAGGCCAAAAACAATGTACATTTTGTATTAAATTATTGTTAACAACTGTTGTATGAATTAGCACAATCCTAAATTATATATAAGTAGAGTCTGCTATTATCAACACTATAGGTTGTCACCTCAAGATAAGACAAACAAAAATGGGTTTACAATATAATTTGGCATTAAGTATTATTTATTTTCGTTCTAACAATACTCATTACACATCTGGAGAACAATTATATTTTTCATTTAACATTTCGAGAACATCTCCCATGTATTCCTTGACCTTCTTATTTCTGCACAAACCATAGAGGTATGCACAATCATTGTGAGTCTTAAGTAACCTATATATAAAATAGATAGTTTGGATCATCGCAGCAATACAAATACGATATAAACTTACGCGCACATATCAGCTTTAAGAACTTCCTCAATGCGATCAATGCCCAATTGGTCGGTATTCGCCTTCATACAAAATTTCAATGCTTGATTGGCGGCAGCACAATGAAGGCCATCCGATCTAACCCAATCCAAATATCGTGGCCTATCCGCACCGGGTGCATTACTGCACATGTAGCTTACTTGTGTTTCGATAACCGTATTCATATTTAAGGCGAGCTTAACCACTGACGAATCTTCGCAAGCTTCATTCGATTGAATATTTCGTATACATGTGGTATCATTTTGAGCGTAACGGCATATGTTTGTAAGGTAACGCCTCACTTGATTCTTTCCAATTTCTCCAGTCGCAGCTTTTGCCAAAGTCTCGTCAATCTTGAATACACTATAGCCATAGCCTGAAGTACAGCCTTGCGATGTGGTAAAAATTCTCTAAAATTTTCAACACAACCATATATAATCTATTATATTTAAGTATTCTGAATCATTATACCAACCATGAATTCTTGGCCACATTCACCTTCGATCTGGTCTTGATATGCGTTACCTATATATACAAAAAGGTATTTTGTAGACTAGAAATTCGATTGATGTACGAAATCACTCACCATAATGTAAAGCTACCAATGTAACACAAACCAGCAACAAATATTTCATTTTGATTTGAAATTTATTAATAAACTGAAATCGAGTGAATGTAGAGCTAACGCAAAATATATTTATTGTGGTGTGTTGTATCGAGATAAGAAAATCTAAAAATTGATGAGGTTATCAAACGTATCATCTTTAAAAAAACCAACAACAAAAAACTGTATGCGTATACACATAATTATAATTGATAAAGAATCATAATATAGTTGGTTATGTTTGTTGAAAAACCGTTTTAATTTAAATGCCCAACTGTCGTGTACAATAACCCCCTCAAATGAAAAGAGGTGTTGATTGCGCGCCCTTAACATAAAAATGAGCAATTCCATTTTGCTGAGCTTTCTTACTCGTTAAAAACTTTTTTACGATTTTCCACAAATGCGGCGTTTCAAGCAACACATGGTGTTACAGGATATTTATCGACAGTCCTGTTTCGATTTTAAATTTTGATCTAATCAGAAGGATACTCGAATAATTTTTATTTCTAATCTTAACGAAGCGAACGGAACAAAATACGAAACAAGAAAAACTATTTTATGAAAGGTGTAAATGTGTTAAAAATGTATAAAAATGGGATTTTCCGTTGAATTTTCCGATAAAACTCGTACAAAATGGCAAACAAAAAAACGTTAATGTATTGTCTATAAATTAATGTGGGTGGTGTGATTCATCCCCAATTTAAAATACGAAAGGATGTTAAATTTTCGATATTGTAGGAAAAACCCAAAATGTAACACATCTTTAAGACGCGGGGAACTTTTATAAATCCTATCTAACATTTTCTTTTAACCATCGATTAACCAAAAGTGGAAAAGGAATATAAATAAGTGTGTGTGTGCGTGTGTGTATATATATATATATATAGAGGGAAAATCGGAATTTAAATATAAATCGAATAATTTACGATCCATTTATGAAAGATTATAGTTCGATGTTCGTATTCAGTCGAAATTGCATCATATTATGTGGTAAATGTATTCTAATCAATTCTCAACAGATTCTTGAAATAAAACAAACTATTAATAGAAGAAACACACACAATAATCAATGGTCAAGATTTGAGACTAGGTCTGTCGGTTGTCGAAAGGTCTAGATACGAATTGCTCAAAATCATGATTCAAATACTTGCCAGCTCAACAGCAGCTGTAAATTAAGCTGATATACGAACCAAAAAATGTTTAACCCAAAATGACGTAGTATGTATACCATATAACAAAATCCCATGAACCCATGGATCGTCTAAGAAGGAGGATCAGAAACAAAGTCAACTATATACATGAAATGAAAAAATTGTTACAAAAGACGAAACGGTGGAATGTAGAAATAGCAGGGTAGGTAGAAGAAGCATCTGAACCAAAGTCGTTGATGTCGAAGTTAAATTGAAACTGAGGAACATCGAAACGAAACTACAAAAATTATGGCAGATAAGACAAGAAAAATTATCAAAAACAATCGTGAATAAACTATCCCAACATAAACCCTCCCATTTATTAAACCAAAAGCACCAACATACGATTGTGACGGTATAACAATGAACGATTGTGCTACACAACTAACATTGGCATTATAAAGTATTTGCCAAAATATGGCAAACTCTAACAACAACCGAGGACAGTTATATAACTGATGGCATAGAATTGCGGTACACAATTTCGAAATTTCCACAGGAATTGAACATCGAATGGCAATTGAAATCTTAAACGAACCGAAACTCCCGGTGAATCGAGTCATATCTCTTTTGAAGACGGAAATGAGATTCTAAAAACCGAGAAATGGAGTCATGGAGTCGGAAAAAAAGAGAAACAGTGGGAATATCAACTTCAATGAATTTATATCATGACTAATTACTGAGGATGTTTGCCGATTGAAATACAGTGATTGAATAATTCGTGTTGTCAAAAAGCAGAATAAGGTCACCTTGAAATAAATAAAAATTTTATCCTAACTATAGGTATAGTACCTATATGATGTAAAATAAGTCATTAGAGTTTGGGGTTCCAGGCAAAAAAGAATATAAAAAAACAGAATACGCACAGCATCAATAAACGATGTTCTTTTTTTTCTTATCTCTAATCTGTTTTGGGGCTCAAGACACTACATACTTGTTCGCGGTTCGCTTATTTACGGCCTTACTTTTACGCCATTACAGCCAATTCGAGGACATACGGCTATAGGCTAATGAATCCGGAACTAGACCAATGAAAGCATTGTTAACTTGCCAGCTTGGTAAACTTTCTGAAAGCATTGTTAACTTGCCAGCTTGGTAAAACTTCATAGATGCCCACTTAATTCTGTATTATGAATTATAAAATTGAACAAATTATTAAAAATAATAATTGACTTGTTAAAGGGCTAGATAGTCAACATATTAAGACTGCTTTTGCTAACCAGTCCATTATCTGAAGTCATTGGATATTTTGCTCATATAAGGCGAGTTGTCTAATGGTCCTTATGGCCATGTATGGAGTAGAAGATGTACTGTTTGTTATTGTTCGTGACTCCTACTCTTTTATTTGTACCTATGGATCAGTTTCCTTAAACTATTATTTGTATATATGTTGTTGCATTTCGCTCTATACACCTTCTCGATGTCTGCTATTAATGCATATTTGGGTTTCATCCACCGTGTTATTATCGTAAATAGATCCTGTTCCAGTATTAAGATGGTTAGTTGGATATTATTAATATAACGATTATTTGATGTCTTTGTCGAGGTGTTAAATACCACCCTTATCTTGGTTTTAACCAAGATAAGGGTGACTACTACAGATAGCCAAACTATATGGAGAAATCATGTATACTAGACTGAAATAAGGGGAAATAATTGTACCCTGGATGAAAAGGCTAATTGAATTTTATTTTCTCTTTCATTTCTTTACCATTGGTATTACGATAAATAACATTCAATCAAATCTATAAAACTAAGTTCAAATACATACATGAAATCAAATAAATGATGTGTCACTGCCAAAGAGAATAAATATAAAGAGGAACATTATAATATCCGCAGTTGCATAAAAACTAAAAATTTTCAAATATTTTTGAGTTATTTTATGATGGCAAACCAAATAGGATAAACGTATATTTTTTATTTCGTTTTCTCTTTCGAACGATAACAACAAAAAATTTTTTGACTATTTCAAAAATCACTTACTATTTCATATTAAAATTCAATTGTAAAACTGAATAGATTATTATATGAAAATATATCTATTCCATTTCACAATCGAATTTTAATATGAAATAGTAAGCGAGGTTTTGAAATGGTCAAATAAATTTTTTTTGTTGTCGTCCGAAAGAGAAAACGAAATGAAAAATATATGTTTTCCTATTTCGTTTGCTATCACTAAATAACTCAGAAATATTTTTAGTTTATAGCAACCTCGGTTCATATAAGATGTTCCTCTTTATATTTATTCTCTTTGCCACTGCGATTAGTTTCATTCAGGACAGTAAATGAGTTCATCATATTTGATACAAAATGTATATACAAACATTTATTTATCGTAATATCAATGCTAAAGGAATGAAAGAGAAAATAAAATTCAATTATAGCCTTTTCATCCAGAGTACAATTATTTCCCCTTATTTTAGTCTAGTATACATGATTTCTCCATATAGTTTGGCTATCTGTAGTAGTTATTTGTGGTTTTAGTATACTTCGTTGGGTTTTTACTACATGGTGCGATATAAGTAGCTTATCTTGTTCTAGCATATATCGTCGCCTGAATTTATCGGAACTATTTCTCATAATTCTATATGTAGACATTTAGACAGTTGTGGAATTCTCGTTTTAATTGTGCCTAATCTCTTCTTTACTTTAAGCAATTTTATGAGTGTTGGTCATCTGCTTATTTCTTTAATTTTCCAGAATAAACGTATAGTTTTAAATCCAGAACAGTATGAGATATCAGTGTTAAAGATACCGATTTTGAAACTAATACCAGTATTTATGCCATCTCTACAAGAATCCATCTTAACTCTGTTCTTTGTGCTACTGAATGATCGTACTTAATCTTACTAAATTGTCCACTTAAATATTTGCATACATCCGTGCTAATATTAGCTTTTTCCAGTGAGGTTGTTAAAACGTTGAATGAAATAATTAATGAAGAGGATTTTGTTCCTATAATGTCAGCATATATTTAAGATCTTACTTATAAAAAATAATCTTACATTAACTAGTTCAGGTTTGTGCTGAACTGGTGATGCATTTGTTTCTTTTTCAATCTGTCTTTAAACCAAAGTACATTAATCTTAGAACAGAAAACTAGTATCGTTTTTGCATCGTATCTTTGGTCCGATTGGCTCATTGTGACTATCCTCCCATACATACACTCCCAGTCCCGTAATCTATTTGTTATTCGAACGAAGCCCTAATTATCCGGTATCGTCAATTCATCGTCAAATAAGAATCATGGAACAATATCCCGTGAGAATGACCAGGAAAGGTCGTTAAAGTTCGTCTAAGGACGATTGTGACATTTGCTGGTTTATTGTTACAAAGAAACTTTTGAATAGGCGATAAAAGATAATGTTGTCCCATCTCTTTTGGTGCAGATCACCAAAGTGACAGTAGTTATCTCTCTTAAAGACCCAGATCAAGCGGCAACTAGTTATCTTAACAATCTATAATTACTGCTGAAGTAAGTACTAACCATTCATAAATATTCTTCACCTACACGACAAATGTGATAAAAGGATCAGATGAATTTATACATAACATTATTATAATTAATACCTTGTTGAGTTTGCTCAGTGACCACATTGATTTAAGTTACATTTGAGGTTATTCCATGATCACACATAAGACTTCTGGGTTTTACTGACCATATTTATTGATCAACATTTCACATTTCGACAAAAAATGAAGGAAAACTCAAAGATGTTTCGACTGTATAGTTAATTTTGGGTATAAAAACCAAGTTTAAGAGAGAAGAGTTGAAGTTATACAAACGAATGCCTCTTTTTTCTATTAGCTTAAAAACTAACTGATTATGATCTACCTTTTTGTAGCAGAATAAGTTGTACTAGCCCAACCTTCTACCCTTCGAATATGATGGTGTTTCGAAACCTCTTAAATCCAATGTGGTTCAACATGGTAGCTTTTCCAAAAGAAAAAAGGATTAAAAAAACACTTAACGTCATTCCACCGAATCGGAGATAAACTGAATATCGTGTCTTATATATAGCCGCACAATAATAAGTATCTACCGAAAAATATTACGATTAGATTGAGATTTTTCAGGACCCTCATTCTATTTTTGGCGTAATAAACAAAATTTAACAAAAGAAACTCTTACCGAATATAAAAAAATCATCTCTCTTCAGTCTTCACCTAATTGTTATTATACGCGTGTATTATGATATACTCTTAATTCTAAAAGAAGAAGACGTATTGTGTATAATAAAAGTATTATTTTGTGCGATTAAATTTAGAACAAAGTATAATTTACAACAATAACACGCCTCTCGTTTTTTGACTGATTATGTATTTTCATTAATTATATACTTTTGGAATTGTTCGTCTATTTTTCTATTATCATTATTACATTTTCATGTTGGCTTAGAAAATAATCCGGGAATAACAACCTTCTATATCTAAAATTAAAAAGCTCCGAAAAAGCGCCTGTTTTTTTTTTGCTTAAATTAAATTCGATGATTTATTAAGCATATATTTTTATAATTAATTAATCATTAAACTACTAATATTCATATATTGACAGCGCACATATACACATATATCATAATTAAATTAATTAATCAAAGATTTTTTGGTTTATGCTAGTCAATTTGGAAATGATATCGAAATTTTCGGCAGTATATTTGGTAAATGACTCCATTAGCTGGAAACCTCGTTATATACGTTGCCTTATTCCAATAACATGTTCACGTTTCATATATGTTTTGTTGCTACACCGAACATTTTGAATATACATTTGTTGGTTTTGGCGTTTAATTTTTATTTTATTTGGAAATACTTTCACGCAATAATAGGGAAACACGTATAGCTTTTCAATTGGAAACGCATATATAAACCATATATAAAAGGGGCATATTTTTTTAATTTAACTATGCTAATGGCAAAATTTATTAACTTAAATATTTATGTTCGTGTAACGACAAAAGTGCAAAATTATTTCGACATATATATATATATATATATATATATATATATATATATATATATATAGTCTGCCGCATGTGTGTTATATATATATGTACACTGTAGAAAATAGGTGGAAAACTCTTTACATAAATCAATAAAAACTAAAGGTTAGCCGGCAGTTGTCGAAAATAATTTTAATTCAGTCCTGTGTATATTATATACTGTACCAAGCGACTAAGGGGCCAGACAATAGGTTGATTGTTAATTTTACTGTCCATTTTATATTTGTTAAAAGTTTTATTTAATCATCAACGGCACAACACAAAGAGCAAAAAATTATAATATAAAAGCTTATAAAAAGCTCTGTTATTATATATATTTTTTATTCTTAATTTAAATTTTCTTTCATGTCCATTCACAGTGTATAAAAGCTGCTATATAAAAAAATTTTGTTTTATCATATTTGAATAAAACTTTATTTTTTTAATTTAAATTAAACATTGAAGATACACACAAGTAAAGTAAATATACGTACAGTGTATGGTACGAGAAAACTAAAATAAATTTAAACTACTAAAAATACGTTTCTTCGGAGAGAGTCTATCTTATTTACTGGGCAACGGGGGTTGGTATGGAAATGGAAAATAAATAAAATTCGTTTTAATCGTCTTTATATATTGAGAAAAAAGCTCAAACAAAAGAAGAAGCAAAATTAATTTACTACAACGATCAGAGAGGGGGCAGATAAGAATGAGTTTAATTTCGAAGCTCATAACTTTAAGACTCCTCAAACATTAAATGGGTTGTGTCGGCTAACCGGACAATGAAATTTTACAGTATAACTTCGATAGGCGATTTCGACGAAATGAAGTCGAAACTTATTTTATTCCCTACTATTGATGATTGAAGAGAAAGACTTAGACCAGACTTGTTACATAATAAGCATACCAACGTTAAAAGATGATTGAGCTTAGATTCCGTTATGATATGATATGATATGATAGGATAAGTACAAGCCAACCAGTTACCAGTTACCAACCAACCAGTTAGGAAACTGAAATCTTTTGAAATCAAATGGCCAATCTGTTGGTATCATAGAAATGCGTGGCAACAGTACATTTGTTCCTTTATATTTGCCCGTGATAATGGTCACTTCGACTAACTTGTTAAGCATTTTTTTTACTGCAAGTCGAGTGCCATTGCAAAGCTGTGGTGGGTCGATGTAAAATAATAGAAACTCCAATTTTGACTTTCAGCAAATGTGGTGGAAAACCTGGGACATCAAGTGAGTTTAAGAACTCAACAGGATAATTGACATCAATGTTTTTAGCAGCAAGTAACGCTCGTTTAGATAACCATTGCTCGTTTATGAAATTACGTTCGATATTTGCAAATACATTATCGATTAACTCTTCAATGGATTGTGTCATTTTACAAAAGTCAGGTGGAAACGTAATGCAATTTGTAGTTGAATCCGTTTGTATTTTTCCATTTCCAAATTCTAACTACTGTTTTGAAAATCGAGTAGCTGATGCATCGCGTTGCAGCTGTACTCGCATATTTGTTGTTAGTTTCACTGTGCGAACGTGTTGCCATAGAACAGATGGTTTAAGACACGCATTAAGCTCGTCAGCTGGGGTTGCACTTGGAAGTACAGAGCTAACACTATTAATGCTTCTCCAAATAGTCTTTTGTTGCTTCTAAAATCCTGTAACGTGCGATCAAAGGCGTCTAAAGATTTTTTGTGGGCCATTGTGCATTCATCCCATACTATGATCTTACATGTTTGCAGGACTTTACCCATGGAGGAGTTTTTTTTAATATTGCATGTGTGCGTCTCAGAGAATTGCGGTTTGAGAAGTAATTTCAGTGCCGGATGCGCTGTTCTGCCACAATCCAAAAGTGTTGCTGCACCACCGGACGATGTAATGGCTAGTGCAATATTATTTTGCGATCGAACTTTAGCCAAAATCAACGAAATCAAAAACGGTTTTCCTGTTCCGCCTGTACAATCCATCATTTTCATTAGTAACTGGTGTCATTAAAGTGTTGTATGCCGAGAGTTGTTCCTGCTGTAAATGTGGTAGGTTTTTCAGCCTTAAATAATTCTAACTCTTGTGGATTGTAATTGCTTTCTCGTTATACATCTTGGTCTGGCGCAATCGATTAGGACTAATCATACCAACTTGCGAGAGGGTCTTGTTGTTTATTTGCAAGCACTTGTCTTCTAGTAGAATCAAAGCATCATTATAAATTGCGTCTGAAAATTCAATTGTTTCGTCATTGCAGGTCTTCACTCATATTTGCTTTAAATGTATTCCAAAGTTGTTTCGGTTGGGATGGAAAGCAAGTTACCAATATGATATCAAATAATGCTCTTATCTGGCATGGATGATTACATATTGATGCATCTGCTAGTGTTTTTTCCCAATGCGAATCGTTTTCTAATAAATTAAGTTTTTGGCATGCCTCTCGATAAGTTGCACATATTTGGCCATTAACTGTACGCAAGTTTTCAAATGAAGTTGGTCCACAAACAAAAGCATTCTTAAATAAAAGCATTCTGCATTCTGGGGATGAATAGTATATAGCCTACGTAATGCATCAGTGGAATATAAATATGGCCATCCTTAAACTGTTTTTCCTTGTTTGCGGCGTTGAAATTTTTTAGTTGATGAGTTCCACGTATAGTATGTTGGAATTGAGCACACAGCAAAGTTTGAGCAAAGGAATCATTTGTACATATATCAAAAAAAGAAGTTAACGTTGTAGCTGGTGCCGCTGCAGCCCTTTGTTGAGCTTTAATTTCTGTAAAATAAACGCGTTGTCCATTTTCGAGGTGAACGGATAAATGCACAACAGTCGGATGACGTTCATGAATTGGAAATCCTAAAATTCGCCAAACAGCTTCATTGCTGCTCAAGTGGGTACCAAATAAAAAAAAATCCGTTGGAAGGAACAAATTTGTACAGAGAACAAAAAGTTTAAAACTTTTAAACAAAATTTGGCGTGAACAAAATTTGGCGTTATGGGAGCAATTACATAATTTAAAAAAAGTAGGCGTAAAAGTGGGCGTGGTCGAAAAAAAGTACCATTTTAATCATGTCAGAGTCCCA
Source organism: Tipula lateralis (assembly GCA_963932295.1). Taxonomy (NCBI): domain Eukaryota; kingdom Metazoa; phylum Arthropoda; class Insecta; order Diptera; family Tipulidae; genus Tipula; species Tipula lateralis. Next base: position 190,053,304 of record OZ010736.1, on the reverse strand, counting down.
GTTAAACGCTGTGAAAATTTCAAGATCTAAACCAATACCATTTCTCAATTAAATTGAATGAACATATATAATTGCCAATTTATATAACGATTACACAATATCGGTGATCGCGTTAAAATTAATCTGTACTAAAATCTGTTCTACTAGTATGCCAAGAATACATACATAAAACAAAATATGAAAAAATACTAAAGGAAAGGGATGTAAATAACGTTTATTTACTCGTAGTTAGAAATTTAGAATTATGTAAAGAGTGAATTATTGGATGGGGAAACCAAACGAAACAAAGCAAAAGACTCGTCGCATGTTAAAAATTAAATGTTATATAAAAATATTACATAAAATAATAACATAATATAAATATAATACTATAATATAATAATCATACTCATCTGCTATCAGGTTTTAACATTACACATGACACACACACAACCATCGCATTTATTTTATTTAATTTAATATAAACAAAAACCGAGCGGAAAAAACACGTCCACTCGGTATGAAGATCAACACAACACTCCCATGATTGACCTTAGATTCCGTTATGCAATAAAAGTTATTATAAGAAATTTTTTTTTTTTTTTTTTTTTATTTGTTTAAGAAATCTATATTTCTGTATAATATTACAACTAATCTCAGTGATTATCTAGTAAATGTTTTGTATTTTTAAGCAGTGTAGCATCTTATGGGATGAGAAAAATCGGTTCATCCCATTTCGTCCAGTCCTTTGATTTCAGTTCAGGGAACCACTAATTCTAAAGGCTTTGTTCTTTTTAGGCGCTTTGGTCCATTGGTGTGATCCAGTAGGTTCCGCAGCTCCTCGTTGTCATGTTGCTGCAGTCGCAGTACATGACTCCTTGCAAGCTTAATTATTTCATCACTGACGTATTCCATGTTAAGGTTTCGATGGAGGTTGTCATTTCTAATATACCATGGAGCATTGACAATGCTACGTAGTACTTTATTTTGAAATGTTTGTATGATCTTAATTGTAGTTTTCTTCGCACATCCCCAAAGTTGAATGCCGTATGTCCAGATAGGTTTAAGGATTTGTTTATATAATAGTAGTTTGTTTTGCGTTGTCAGCTCAGAGTTTCTTCCAATAAGCCACTGCATTTTTCTGAATTTAAAATTCAATTCTTGTCTTTTCTTTTTAACATGTGCTTTCCACCTAAGCTTAGTGTCTAGTGTCATGCCAAGGTATTTCGCATTGTCTGAGTAAGGAATTTGTTGAAAATTCAGTCTAATCGGGATGTATTCTACTTTCTTGTTGGTGAAGTTGATGTGTGTTGATTTTGATTCGTTTAGCATTATTCTCCAAGTTTTTGTCCAAGTGTTTACTGTATTAACAGCATTTTGTAGTTTCCGTGTTGACTCGAAAATACTAATATCAGTAGTCATAATTGCAGTGTCATCAGCAAAAGTCCCTATTCTGGCTTCTGCTATATTTGGTAAATCATTTGTATACAGAAGGTATAACACAGGGCCAAGCACACTACCTTGTGGGACTCCTGCCAATATTTTCTTTAGTTTTGAGTACTCTTCTTCTTGTCTCACTCGAAAATAACGGTCATTTATGTATGACTTAAGCAATTCAAAATGTTGTTTTGGTAAATCTCGTTGAAGCTTAAATTCCAGACCATGGTGCCAAACCTTATCAAATGCTTGGGCTACGTCTAGGAATACTGCTGAACATACCTTCTTCTCTTCCAACGCCTTTTCAATCGTATCAGTGATTCTATGTACCTGTTCTATTGTTGAGTGGCCTTCTCGAAACCCAAACTGATGTGGTGGTATAAGTTTCCTAGTCTCTATAATTGGCTTGAGTCTCTTCAGAAACAATCTTTCGAAAATTTTTGATGTGGTTGTTAATAAAGAGATTGGCCTGTATGATGTTTTGTCATTTAACGGTTTATTAGGCTTAGCAATCATTATTATTTCTGCTACTTTCCACTGTCTCGGAACATATCTTTGTCTAAAGACAGCATTGATTATGTGCTGTAGCTTCCGTAGTGCTTTTTCTGGTAGTGCTTTGATTATTTTTGCTGTTATCAGGTCGTAACCAGGAGCCTTTTTATCTTTAAGATTTTTTACTTCTTCTTTGATTTCTTTCACAGTGACTGGTAGGAGAGAAAGAAATAACTAGAAGCTGTGAAAATGTACTGGAAAAGTATCTGATTCAAGGTTTTGTAATGATCAAAATGAAAAGTGATTGCAGACAATTTAGTTACGCTAATTTGACTACAGTATATAAAGCAAGCCACTTTAAAACTGATCTACGTTTAATATTGTGTTTTTAAACGATGTATATCGCTTGTTAAAAGTAAGCAGTGAGCGAATCGTAGCATATAACCTAATAACGTGATAAGAACACCATAGTCGAAACAATTGGTGGACTTTTCACAGATAGTGCAACATAAGAACACCGCGTGGCCTTATTTCAGAGCAATAAAAAATGGACAACAAAATGCCTAAATGGATTAAGGGTAAAGTTTTATGTAAATTAGATGTAACAAAACCAAAACCAATTGATTTTACAGATCTGCGCCAGAACCAAATCTACTAGTTCAAATTATTAAACATGTTCTGGAGTCAAAGATATATTTTAACAACCGCTAATGAAGCCACCATGTTGGTGTCAGGTGCTTAAGGGTAATTTCCGAAACTACAAACTTCAAGTAAATTTTACTGAAAGACGTTAATTATTTGTCGATTAACCAAGTAATGGACGCTTATAACCGATTTTAGAATCGAATTTTCGATTGTCAAATGATTTGAATTTATGCTTAAATCTAGCATCGTTGTAGCTGAGCTAGACTATTACTAATAAGTCAAAACTTCCAGAAATTGCCAATAAGGTAATTTGCCTCTACTGTGCCTTTTGTTCATTGACTAGCTTTCTGTTTGGTCTTCAGAAATCTGACTTTATCGTGCGATGTTATTCTGATGATTAGTTATAACAATCCATTGACTGGGATTTATATGCAAACCTATCTTAAACTGATTAAGCTCTAGTCACAAGACGTAGGAATACTCATGCATTAATTTTTCTATCTCTTTTAGGAAGTTATATTAATAATTAAGACTATATTAAACATCTTCGTGTCATTGTGGATAATAAACTTTCTTGGAGTTATCGTCTGGATATGGAACTGCAAAAGCTATCGTTATCTTTTGGCACTGCAGAAAAGCTTTTGAAAAGTCATGGGGATAATCTTAAAAAAAAATTTTTTTTTCATTTACATGATTTTGGATCTACAGCGCTAACATATGCATCAGCCGTTTGGTTATCAAAATCATGCTCCGCTGTTTTTCGCTTAAATAGTTGCAACGTGAATAATTTCGGTAGTTTTTGAGATATAGAGTAATTCGTTAGTTTTGTTGTCAGATGGCTCATACATAAATCAAGGTTATGTTATCGATGGTTCTTCCCATGGATTAAGAACTTAAGGTAGTTTTGTACCATTTTAATACCATTTCCACGATAATCAAGGACTGTAAGAATGGTACACGGGTAAGATTTATATAGTACAAAAACCAGCTGATCCTTTCACTCTTGAATAGCTTTAAAACCTTTACACTTTTTGATTTAAATTAGACATGGGTAATTATGTTGATACTTGTCGAGAGAAAAATACTTTATTAGTGAGCAAATTTCAAAGCGAGTTACGAATACTTAAGCTTGTGCCCTAAATATAACATCTTAAGAACAGAAATTTATCCAAAAACTTCACAATACTTTGCTTTGTGTCAGTGCAGTTTTGTCACAAAACAGGATGTAATTATACTTTAAATTGTGTTTATTGAAACGGATATTTATTATTGAACGATGTAACGATATCTGTGAAAAGCTTAAATATATTTTCCGATTCAAAATAAAAAGTGATAACTTTTAGATTTCCAAGAAATTTAATTTGTTTGTAAGAAAACTAACGAGTTTAAATGTACGGACATTTAAATGTACAAATACAAGCGCGGGTAAGATAGAGAGATGAGTTATTTTACACTTGAAAGATCATCCATCTTGAAAGATCATCCACTTATATTTTCACCAAACTCATCATCCGCAACTGTGTGAAAAACATTTAAATCCTATCAATATATAGATATATATTTTGTAAAAGTTTTGATTCCTCACTAAGTTGGAAACTTTTTCGATAACAATCAAATATCTAAGCTTTTCCCAAAAATATACAAAAACAACAACAACCGAATATATAGATAGATACACATCATCATTGAACTTTACGCCAACGAAAATCGTTTCTCGAACGTATTTTGTATTAGAAAAGTAAAAAACAATATATACATACATACATATATCTCGAAATAGATTTCGAAAATCCGATAAAAATTCAAAATAATAAAATCCCCTTAATTTTATATTCAAACAATAGGAAAGAAAAAACCAAACAAACTTATCTCATGAAATTTATTTTTCATCTGAAAAATTCTGATTCATTTCCCGGAAGAAGAGAAAACCAAAAAAACAAAGTTATTATGTTTAAAGCTTTACATTATATATAAAGGGTTTTCCAATAAGAGGTTTCATTTTGATTAACTGGCTATTTGGGCAGCTATAAATTTTTCAGATGTCATCATTGGATATTTGACAAACTAGAACTACGCCATTACTAAAAACGGTACGATACACGCTTCAACAACGCATCGAAATTGTTACGATCCACGTCGAAAATGGTGAAAATTTTGACCATCGTAAAGCACCTTCTCGGTAGGCAATAGTGAAACAGGTGGAAAAATTTGATTTGTGTGCGTCGCTCAAGAACAACTGATAATATTGCTGATGTAGCCCGTAGTGTTGAAGAACACCTAGTTTTGTCGATTTCTCGTCGGTCTTTGGAATTAGACATTCCACAAACGATATTACACCACCTTTTGCATAAAAGTACTTAGGTATTAAGGCTTTAACAGTTTTATTAAGAACACAAGAAGGCCGATCACCATAAAAGTAGTACCTTCACTGATTGGGCAATGAAATTTTCAAGATTTTCATTGAAAAATCATCTTCAGTGATGAGGCCCATTTTCACCTAGAAGGCTACTTTAATAAGCAGAATTGTCGTATTTAGACACTGTTTGGTGTGTTTTTTGGGCTTGTTATGTGATCGGACCTTACTTTTTCGAAAATGATGCTGGTGCAACTGTTACGGTGAACGGATTGCGCTACCGTGCTAAGATTAATGATTTATCATGACCGGAAAGATATTGATGTGAACGACGTTTATTTCGACGTTCACACAAGCAACGAAACAATCGCGATTTTGCAAGAAAAGTTTCCTGACCGTGTTATTTCTCGAAACGGTGATCACAATTGGCCACCGAGATCTTGTGATTGAACACCTTTAGACGTTTTTCTTTGTGACCATGTAAAAGATAAGGTATGGCATAGACCTGCTTCACAATCGATTCAGTATTTAATTCATGAAATTATCGAGGACATACAGTCGCAAATGTGTGAATTGGTCATGGAAAATTTCATGAAAAGGATATGGTGCTGCAAGAGTAGTCATGGCCGCCATGTGGCTGATATCGGTTTTAAATGATAAGGGCAACCTTCCACTGAAAAATACTCGTTTTTTTAATTATCAAAATGAAACTCAACGATGAGCATTCAATATGAGCAGACGGATTTCTTGAACTATAGTTTTAAATAAATATAGTTTAAAGTTCAAAGTCATCATTCTTACTCGAATAACACAACAATTTAATTTTAATTAAAAAGTGTAATACTTACTAAAAAAAAAACTTTATTGTGTATATTCATATAGAGAACAGTGAAAGTTTATCATGAGAGCACAGTTGTTATGATACTTAGCCAAACAATGATTATGAAAGAGAGCAGTTACCAGAAAAATTAGTCTGCAGAACCCAATACAGGGAAAGGTCCAAATAGAAGACGAACTAGATAAGTTCATCCATAATATTGAAAGTGCTGCGTGGAAAAGTATTCCAAATTATAGCCAGTTAATGAAGCCAAAGCTTGCTATCGAGTAGAACTGAGATCTTCTTCAAAATAAAAGAAAAGCACTGAAGAATTGGAAAAAACTCTAACTAGGCAAAAAACTACTGATTATTCATTCTGGAAAGCAACTAAGAATCTTAAAAGACCCTAACTTTAAGTTCCTCCAATTAAAAATAAAAAAATTGGACTCTAATGCTAAAAAAAAGCAGATTTGTTTGCAAATCATCTCAAAGGAATATTCTAGCCTTACCCAAAACAAACGGAAGAGGAAAATAGTAAATCGATAAATAAACAGGATGAAATAATAATTAAAAATTACACTTGTAACATTGAAAGAAATTAATTGGGAAATTAAGAATAATCTGAATACATATAAGGCTCCAGGGTATGATCTTATAACGATGGGTCAGATAGTTAAAGCGTTACCAGAGAAAGCATTGAAAAAACTAGTGAATATAATTAATGCAGCATTTCGACTTAAATATGTACCAAGACAATGGAAAGTTATAGAAGTAATTATGATACTTAACAAACCTCTGAATGATAAAGCTTCATATAAGCCAATTTCTCTGCTATACCAACACTATCGAAACTATTTGAAAACGTTCTTCTTAAAAGATCAAAACCAATTATCGATGAAAGGACTCTCATCCCACATATTATAGTTTGGATTTAGGGAAAAACATTCTACGATAGAACAAATACATTGAATTACTGATGTAATCGATAAATCACTTGAAAACAAACAAATATGCTCAACCGTATTCCTTGATGTAGCGCAAGCATTTGATAAAGTATGGCACCAGAGGCTACAATTCATACTTCACCGAGATCTTCCGGAGCAATTTTTTCAAATTTTATAATCATACATATCAAAGAGGCACTTCCGAGTAAGATATGATAATGAATACTCCCAAATAAAAATACTAACAGCAGGAGTACCACAATGGAGTGTTCTTGGACCAATCCTTTATCTTTTATATACAAGAAAGATACCAATTACAGAAGCAACGTTGGCGACTTTCACCGATGTCACGGCAATACTTGCAAAGAACATCAATGACTCCACTAGTAAATTACTATACCAATCTGATATGTAATTCGGCAAATTAATGGCGAATTAAATTAAATGAAGCAAAATTAGTCCAAGTGAATCAATCTTAAAGTTAATCATATACCAATAATTATAAAATCGATAGTAGTACCGCATGCAAACACTGCTAAATATCTCGTCATGACTTTAGATGCTAAATCTGCTTCCACCTATAGGAAGGATCACATAAAAAAGAAAAGAGATTAACTATACATTAAATACATAAAAATGTATTGGCTGTTAGGGAGACAATCTGAACTAGCGATCCACAACAAACTGCGCTGTTATGATTGATTGATTGATTGATAATACTGTAGGACCAAGCGCTAGGCAAGATTCTCGGATAACGCTGGGTCTTTTCCTACAGCCGAAAGATAGGAAGGTATGTTAGTAAGGAGAGAACGACCCGGTTACAGAAACCTGGCAAATCATTGCTAAACTACTGTTAGCAGACAATCTCAATTCTAATCTACTAATCTTCAATCGCCAATCAGCATTCTCCAGTCCGCAACACCTATCTGCTCTGCTGTATTTAAATTAAAATTAAAATTATATTCTAAAATAAGTTAATTAGTTTGTCGCTCAGAAATCTGTAACTTAATTAATTAATTAATTAATTAATTACTAAACCTAATTAAAACATAAGTACAGAACTCTGAATGAAAATATATTAACTTATGCCTCAGGAATCTGTAACAATTAATTTAATTAGTATAGTATGATAGATTATGTATCAGCCAACCATAACGATGATGTTACCATAATTCTAGAATATGTTCATCAGAGAATCAAATTGTCAGTATTTTTTACTGAAAAGCGAGAAAAAAAATTAAAAATGCCATTAGAGTGACAGAGATCGGTTTTTCCTTTTTTCTTTTTTTTAAAGTGGATATATTTTGACAGAAGTGTGTAACATAACCAATAAATTTCAATTTTTTTTTGTTTTTGAAAAAAAGACAAAATAAACTTTAAATCCACAACAATAAATAAAAAAATAAACTTAACATAATTATTCATTATTGCAATTATTTACACAATGAATTAAGATAAATGGCACAAAACGAAATATTAAAATTATTAATTGACCATAAAAAATCATCCATCTTTATTTCTACTATAAAATATTTCTCCAGTACTGAATAGAAATACTTCTCTTCATGTATTTTGTCAGAACTGCTATAATTATTTTCTTAGTAACCATAAAAAGTTACTCAGTACTAAATAAATTTTTTGTACTGCAAATATTTTTTATTTCACTCGCACTTTAATAAAAATTATGTTTTTTATCCCGCCTTGATTATTTTTTATCCCGCCTGCTTTTATCCCGCCTTATTTTGTCAGTACTTTTTCATAATGGAAATCAGACTTAAACATCTGAAAATAAATAGTTTAGAACGGTCTAGAACGTCTAGCTAACCTAAGAATTCATTTCATTGTATTATACATCCTATCTTATGTCCGTTTTTATCTTTTAGAACAAACATTCACACAATACACAAAAGTAGATTTCTTGTATGACACCATATAAGTCAATGAAAGATATCACCAAAGCAACCATCTGAAAGTTTGAAGTTCGTAAGAGAATTATTTATGCAGCAAAGTAGCCGCTTATTAAAGTAAAATAAACTTTCTAGGTCAAGCGATTTCCATCCAATCTTAAGCATGTCACTCCATCCAATCTTAAGCAATTAAATAAAAATGAAGCGCTTCTCTGTTTCACTGGGTTCGCGTCAGTGGTATTTCTATTATAAATTAAATTATAATTTTGTAGTTTATTGTCCTTTCTTCTGGTCTCTGGTAATGTTGATGTTGTTGGTTCGGCACATTTTTAATATTGTTTTCTCACTAACCATTTCAGCACATTCAAGTTAAACATTTTATTATATAATCTAAATCTCAACAAGCGCTGTTATACAAACAAATTCTGAAACCTGGGCCCTTACTATTGTTTTCGATCGCCTTAATTTTGCGTTCGTTTTTCTATGTTTGTACTATTATTTTCGATAGAGTCGCAAATGGACGACTATAGGCGAAAACTTACAACGCAAATTTCATCTTTGTTCATTTTCGATTGTCATCTTATGCTTATAATATAATTTTATAGTTTATTCAAATAAAATAAAGTTTATCTAAACATATCTTTTCAATTAAATATATTTCAATTTAAAAAAAATATTTATTTATTTAGAAAATATATTTAATTAGTAAATATGTAAAATTTTAATATGTGAGGTTTTAATAGATAAATTTTCTATAAACAAACAATATTTGTAATATTAAAACAAAAATGTCATCCGGTTGACATTACTGTACTAAAACATAAATTTTGTGCTGACAATACTTTAAATAATCTGTACTAAAATATTGCTACTGATCGAAAGCAAAAGTACGAATATTTTTCTCAATCGTTCAGAGCTAAGCGATAAAAATCGAAAACGATAAGGTGAAAGACGAAAACAATAGTAAGGGCCCTGTATTTACATATGGTAGCCAACTCTGGAATTGTGCCAATAAGACAAATATAATAATCATACAAACAGTTTAAAATAAAATCCTGCGATGCATTGTTATGTTAAAGATTGAGCATGTCGCGCATGACATTAAGTATCTGTCGATAGAACACCTACAACGCCTGCTTCAGCATAAAATCTAGACATACGCTGCATGCTGAGTAGCACTCCAACAGAAAGACTGCTAAGAACCAAACCACTGGACTTATCTAGATCAGAAGGTCATTAGAAGTACTGTGGCGAAAAATCGAGGAAGAGTTAGCCAAAACAGGGGATAAACGTGATTACTCTTACAATCAAACACGTACTATGCAATCTAAATAGGTACAATACTCAGTCGTAACATAAAAATTTAAATAAAAAATGAAACCTCTTATTGTAAAATCCTTATATATATATATATATATATATATATATATATATATATATATATATATATATATATATATATATATATCTTTGTTCTAACAAAAATCATATTGTCATTTTCGATTTATGGGATAAGCACACACTCGTATACACAAAAATTATATTTCCTACCACCGCGGTAATAATTTCCCTGCTTGTTGTAAACGTATAATAATATATATAATACACAGAGATGAAGATGACATTTTACTTAAGTTTTTTTATTTTTTATTCTAGAAACAAAAGTATAACAGTATTAAGTATATCGACGTATGCTTTTTTTTTATTTGGTACAGCAGCGATATAAAAATATAAACTTTTGGGAGCAATAAAAAAAATGTTTTAAATTTTAAAATTCCCCCCCAATCTTTGCACCAGCCACAGCTCGTTACATTGAATGGTGTTAAAAATATCGGCGTGACAATGAATTTCGGAAAAAAAAAATGTATATTAATAAATTTTGACTTTGTTGATTTTTATCGTCGCCCTGCTTTCGAACCGGATATTAAATACGAATGCGTATCCAGATCCTTATATAAGAGGGAACATTTATGTTTATATAATTAAATTGGTTAACGAGGATTTGCAGTTCACATCATTATATATATATTCTATATCGATTACATTATTATAATGTGAAAAGTTTTTTGTTATCAATGTGGACATTGTAATGCGTTTCGAGTGAGGGGGCGATTTTATTATATTTGGTTTTATTGAGCTTTTGCAACGGGAAAGTATCAAAAGTGTTTGATTTGTGAATAATACTAAAAATAATGTGGTGTTTAATGCTATTATTATGCTAAGTGAGAGTCGTCGAGTCGATGGATCGAATAAAAAATGTTTATTGAAAACTCTGTGCAGAATGACAGTGCATCTGTGTAAAATGATAGTTACGCAGTCACAATGCTCCGTTAAAGTGTTCGACCAGGAGATGCGCTCTCCCGATACTTTTTAATCCCATGTTGGAATAAATCCTTCTTAAAAGTGAAATAACTCATAAGCAATATCTTATTCCGACAATCCAATCAACTTTTTGTCTATGCAGATGATATCAGTGTGATAGGATTAAATTGCAACGGAGTGAAAGAGATACTTGATCCACTGGAACAGTGTTCAGTGTCCGTTGGTCTCAAAATCAACGAATACAAAACCAAATATTTAATCTCTAGATTTCGAGACCAAGACTCAAATGATTCCAGTAGTGGTAACCGTCGTCATGTATGGATGTGAGAGTTGAAACTTGAGAGAAGAGTTCGAAAGATAGCTCCTGATATTCGAAGAATCTTGTGTGTAATATATGGCCCAAAATGTGACATTGATGGCATATACTGAGTTCTTTTCAATCACGAGATCAGGAAATTAATCCGAATTCCTGATATCGTGAATGAAATCGTACATGCAACAGTATAAAGAGCTGACTCATGATCGAACGCGGTGGAGTCAGATTGTTGACACGATACGGTCCAACAATGGCCTTTAAAATCCGCCAAAAAAAATTTAAAACTGAAGAACAATTTATCCACGAAAGTTAGAATCCATTAGAATTATTACTTTAAAATTTTTATTCGGATAGTGCCAAACCCGTCTATTATATGCAGCTGGATGAAAGGCCTAAGGTGTACATGCAATCACTGAGAAAACTTGATGATTAGATGAAGTAGAACTGGTTACTGTATCCGATTACTTATTGGGACACGTATTAAATAACTGTATTCAAAGAGCTCTCTGGACAAAGAGCAATCGATCAATAATGGCTTTTTAGGTACGGTTGCAATTTTATTTGATATCCATTGTACCATACCACAAAATAATGTCGTTAGGTGTAAATATTACTGATGGCCCAAAGCGGAAATAGCTTCAATATTTTCTATTAATCATTTCTCTATAATATACAACCATCAAAGATAATGGTTAAAGTGGATTGTATGTTGGAACCACTTATGCTCTCAAATAGCTCTACACATATATAACTTCTTTGATAGTTTCGAAAATATTTCGAACGGACTCAGTGGTGTAAATTTAATGTAATAAGGGCAGACAAGATTTTCTTCAATATTCATTGCTTTGACTTTGGCTACTCGTGTTCTTGAAGACTTTGCCTATCAATATTAGTACTTAACCGACAACTTTCCTCTTTCCTTGTGGACTTCATTATAATGATATTCGGGTTATACCATTCATGCGGTATTTCTCAGTATGTGCCCGATCCATCTACACTTGCCATTTCTGCTTTCGGTTACAATGGCTGTTTGGTTTTGAGCTTATCCGACCAGAAACATTATATCATTTTCTCAGGTATTTTTTGACATCTATAGTTCTGAGTGTTTTACTAATTGCACACACGAATAAAATATTCGAAGCTTTGTTTTCTCGACTAGACGGATACGGATGCATTCCAAGCCTTACGAACACGTTGAATGCATTTCTAGCTTGGTTGATTGATGTCTTCACCTGATCCACCTGTTTTTGCTACAGTATATTGGGTGGTATACGCATTTATACTTTTTCAACTTCGATTGACGTATTATTTCATCTGACTATAGTCTTAGATCAATGAATAGCGTAAGTGGTCCCCATTATACCATTTGGTGATGTGATGCTGAGTTTGCGCATAATGTTTAGTTTATTCTTTGCGACAGGAAGAATTTTTCCATACCTATTTCTTAAAGTACCTTCCAGATTGCATTTCGATTAATTGAGTTAAATGCACTTTTAATGTCTACAAAGGGAAGATATACCGTTGACGTTGAGACGTTTAACTTTTCCCACGAATGATATGTGTAGTGTTAATATGATCTGTATATCCTTTCTGGCCTAAGGACAGCTTGTTCTATTCTAATTGTTGGATGATTGATGAGGATATTAACCCTCGTAAACTACCTCTCTAATTCTTGCATTTTCTTAGGTCGCATCGGTTTGGGATCTTTATAGCTTTTTACATTTCTGTTTGGTTCTCTCTACTAATAGTGATTTTTGTAGTTATTGTCAATTGCTACTGAATAATTCAACAGGTATATTATGTTTACCTTATTATTTTTAGCTTCTAATTACTATATCCTGGAATCAACATGATCTCAAGTTTTTCATTGTACAATTGATGAGATGTAAGACAAAGCAGACTTAGCAAACGATAACAACAAAAACTGTATTTTTATCAACCCTCTGAATGTGAAAATGATTCAAACGTCAACGGAAAGACACAGTGTATCGCATGATATGCCAAAGTTCGATTTCTATATATATTATGCCTTTAAGCACTGCAATTTCAGAGTTTTATAGTTATTAAAGAACTCAAGAACAGTTGACATTTCACCGATAACAGCTTTCTGAGTTGTGTTAGAAGTGTACCATCAACATCTGTCACTATATCGACGGACAATTAGTACTAACCCGAGGTTGAAGTTGGATTACACTTGCAAACAAAATATTTCTAGTTATCCAACACAAACAATTTCTACCCGATAAGCGTAGACAACTTGACGACCTCGGTTGACTGATTTAGTTATATATTATGACGTAGATAAGGTCAACGTGTTGAAATTTGAAAGCTATTCCACTAAACTTAGGCTCGAAAAAGTACGTTACTTGCACCAACAATCTGCTGAAATGCTAATGCAAACTCGATGCCCATTTTGGGGGAATGACCATCTTGGAAAAATAATTTTATATCTCAGTTCACTACTGGGTTCATCTGCAACATTGCACATTGACCAAGTCATTTTGGACCGGTATTAAAAGCTGTGATCTTTAATTATAAAGCTCATTACGCTAATGGTCAATACTCTAATATATCAAATGCTTGAAATAAGACTGTCTGTTAAAAACGACCAAATCGATTGTCATTAACCAAAAAGAATACCAAATTAATAAAAAGCTTTTAGTGTTCTAATCCTGAAAAAGTTAAATTTTAATTTATTTTGATTGTGGCTATATATACAATAAAATATCTACCTGTTTGATAAATTCTTTGTTGTTATGTCCATTTTGGCAAGAAGATGATTTTTAGACGACGTACGACTACAATATTGAATCAGAATTAATTTTACGATTTTGTAGCAAAACAAAAAATTATATAAAATTCCAATCAAATGTTACAAGGGTTGACATTTTGAATGACACAGATGTTAAATAAAATGATAAGAAATTATTCAACACCGCACACCAAAGTTCAAAATATTTTTTTTTTTTTTGCTTTTGGTATAAAGATAAAAGTAGAAGAAAATGTTAATTTAGAAATAATGAAGATGTCACTCAGAATTTCAAGTTTTTAGTTAGTTACCTTTATTTAAATTCATTTCGGATACGGTCTTGATAAATAAGTCGTACCTTAATGAATAAGCGAGAGAATAATTATTATTCAGACTAAATCTTGTCAGCTGAGCTTTTCGAGCTTTTTTTTTATTTGTCATGATTCTGGGATTACACTATAACTTAACTGTTTAATATTCACACAAGGTATAGGAATAATGCATTTCAAATGTGTTGAGTTCATGGCTATATTTTAAATGGAAGGTGAAAATTTATTCATTATTACTTCCAGTTACTAAGGTTGAAGAAAAAAGCTTGCTTTTGGATCTACTTGATAGAAGAACGAAATTATTGATGCTATTGCAAAAATTAACTACCTTTTTAGTATAGTTAGTACTGTGGCTTATTGAATGTCGTACTAAATCTATACATACAAAATTAGAGGAGCACTTCCTAGTACAGATTAAATAGATGCATTAGATAGATGTTTGTTGGAAAATCGGAAAGTCCAAAATATTTGGTATCCTTAAGGTAGTCAGTAGATAGGAATTGTGATCCAAAACAGTGCAGTCAATGAAAAGAGTATGAAGAACAGGAGCACAACAACTGCTCAACAGTTTCTTCTTTTCCTCAACCATATACGTTCGCAGTGTGCGGTATTCCGAATTTTCATTCGAAACATATGATTATCCAGGGAGCATTTCCCCGTCAGAATGCCCAGCGAGATCCTTTAAGTGCGTCTATCAAAGTTTAAAAAGGACTGGGACCTTTGACGATTAATTGATCAAAAGAAGATTTTGTATAGTCGACAAGAGATGAGGCTATCCCATCTCTTTTGGTGCAGATCACCAAAGTGATATAGTTAATTTCCCGTTTAAAAGATAATGATGTCGCTCCTAAAGCGAGCTCAGGTCCCACAATAGTGAAATCCACACCCCAATGGGCAAATATATTTTCGTTGTTACTCATGTGACTGGGTATCCAATGTAGTGTAACTTTATTCAAACTGCCTTGTAAAACTGTCTCCAAAATAAGTTTCGATGAAACAGCATTGGAACCAAACGCCTTGAGAGTAGCCTGACTGTCAGAAAAGATGCAGGTACGACGATCTTTGCAGTTCATTTCGTTTGCAAAGAGTGCTGCTTTCAATTTGCAGCAATTTCCGCTTGAAAGACAGTAGCGTACCTATCAAGATGGATAGATAATTGGACCTCAGGATTTTGTATGTGTAACCCGGTACCAGCTAGATTACAACATACTGATCCGTCAGTAAACATAATCATATCGTTATCGAAGGAGTATTATGCGCTATTAAGTCCCATGTGTGATTTCCGGTAATAATTACCCAAAATAATTACCCAAAGACATGCTTCCTACCATAGTGTCCGAGGCCATGTGGGCAGTGTTAAGCCGTCCCACCTCTCCTCATATTTGACAGTGCCTAGAATGGCTAGGAAGATTATCTTTGCCTTGTAGGCCAAGGTCTGTTGGCGCTGCATACCTTCCGATCCAAAGATCCAGTGGTAGCAGACCCACAGCCATCTCAAGAGCTGTGCACAATGCCCAGACAAACAAGTATTTGAAGGTAATTTAGAAGTCTAACTCATTATTCTAGGCCACCAAATAAGTGCGGCAAACGAGATTATAGGTCTGATCAACAAGACGTATAGCCATAACATGCGTTTGACTTTCCCTATAATTTGCTAAATGATTGTTTGCATTTCCAATAAATGGTTTGTTCTATCTAACGACTTCATGAAGTGCTATTTCAACAGCCTTTCTGGTATGCGTGTTGTTTGGGAGTTGATTTCCATCTATAACATTAGAATTCTTACTTTCGGGAAAGCTCCTGATTTGTACTCGTGTCATTTCCAATCAGATTTCTCCGATAGATAGAGTTCCGATAGTGACCTTCATGCTATCACAGAAATCTTTCTTGAGGTTTAGTGGTTACCGTTAGACCACTTCTTCACAGTAAGATCTCCATTTCGATGTTTTTCATAAATAGATGCATAATGGCCAGTAGACCATAGAAAACGAGACCCCCGAAAGACTAAGCATGACAAGTTACTCACTCTGCCAAAGAAGACGACTAAAGAAGACCATAGACACCTAAATGATTATAAGGCTTAGAAGGTAAAACCAATCTGGATATTGCCCCAGTCTTAATGTGAAACAGGACATATAGGTAATTTCACGAAACAATTTCAGTCCAAAGTACACCCGATGCCATGCAAACTGTGATTAAAAGTAAGGTCCCGTAATATTCCTGTAAAATCAGGACATATCTACCTCCTCTTTCAAACACCACATAATATGAATCTGAAAGTAAACAGATTTCATAAATGGTTTTAAGGTCATATAACTATTATCCAGGGCACGGCGCAATGACTTGAAGGCTGAAACTATATCGTTAATATTAATAATATGCCACATAGACACTGGATACTACACAACACTGGATCTTAGTTAGCCTGCGCATTGGCAACTGTTTGATTTCTACTTTCCGGAATATTTAGACTAAAAGTGAGGATAATATGAATATCTTAATTGGATGGACCCGTTGCTAACTTTAATTATATTATGGATACCATAGGAATACTGGGAGTGTCGATTTTAGTTTAATCTAATATACGGGACGATTATACTCGTACCGATTTCCAATGTTTTTTAAAACATTTATTATAAATGACAGTTTTATTACCCGTATATGTGTAGTCTATATACATGTATCGACCAACATATCGTTTCAAGGTTACTAAAAACAAAATTTGGAAATAAAATATTTCCGACTATTTTACAACACCCGTACACCACATAAATTTTGAATACCAAAATTCAAATATAAAGAAATAAATTATATTTACAATAAACCAAAACCATGTATCATGTACACCATTGTATGTCTCTAACAACACTAAATATCAGCTAAAACAATAACAAAGTGTAGTTTATTGACTATTTTTATGAGTTCGACAATAATAGGACAAAAAACATCCAATAGCATTCTCTCCATGCACATATATGCCATGGACCATTGTTAGATTTATATTCGCGGCTGTTTTGATTAATTATGTCAATAATTGCACACTGTGGTCTATTGTCTCTATTCTCTTTATACATACGTACACAATAATAACAATTATTTATTGTTACTCCTTAATACATTTATACAGGTGCTAGTCTTGATATTACGATGAGTAGATGATAAGATGTTCTCATATTAGTCATACAATTAACCGGGAATTGTATACTCAAAACTAGCATAATTTATTGTTTTGTTGAATGAGCTTCTGGAATGGAGTCAGTACTGTAGATTTCATGTCCGTATACCGTATATATTGAGATGCGTCATTCCAGCCTATAGAAGACGTCCAGCTCTAGATTCAAAATTTATTTGCTTGAATTTTCAACAACAGCAAATCCTGCAAACTCTAATAGTAGCAGTGCCATTGTTGACATAAGCATGCTACCTTAACTCATTTATGATACAATAATATTTGAGGTGTCTTTAAAAGTGTTTGAAAACGTTTATTTAAGCAGCACCGATTGTTAAAATTCATAGCTTTTTGTCTAAGCATACCATCAAACTTATGACTAGTAGTAGTACAGTGACTACTACCACTGATTGTAGCTGGTTCAAATATGTTATAGCGTTCTTCAAGTGCACTTATATGTTCCAGAGACCCAGGTGATCATTTAGGTCGATAAAAGCTTCTAAACCTTTTATTCTTAAAAGCCTTCATTAATCATTCTCTTTGAATAATTAATTTTTCTATTAGAGCATCAAAAGACTAGATTTATAAGTTTTCCTACATTATTTTTAAAATCTTCGTTTAACTTTTGAACTATTAATTAAGAACTAACCAACATTTATATTGCATATTTCGAATACACTTTTAGTTGATAGATTAATATCACGATTGTCTTCAGCCTTCTTTCCACAAGTGACCCACTAGGCACAATATATCACTAAAGAACCTCTAATGACTTCAATCAAGAAAGTCAAGGTTGTTTCGGACCTAATTCCTCAAAACATTCGCTGTACCAAATAAGACTATTTCTCCTGTATTAATATGTGCCTAAGCTAGAACCAGCTACTAGACAGTGCACATCAGAACTACGATTTGTCAGAACTCCTACCATTCTTCATCACGGTTTCCTGTGACTTCGACCTGATCAGGTATAGTTCACCATCTTTCATCAAAGTGTATATGGCTTCATACAGCTTTAACACATAAAACATAAGTTGATTGAAATGGCCATCGAAGAAAATGCAATCATATAACATTACATGTAAGTTACATTAAGAGTGATTTGTTTTGATAAGTATCGAGTTAAGTAATCATTTGTGAAGCTTAAAATTTTAATCGAATATAACTTTATCAATGATAATATTAGGTTTATTGAACTTCATGTGTAACGCTTAGTATTCTCTATTTCTTCCAATTTCTCTATTCCAGCTAGAGAAACCTTCTCTACGATTTTTACTTCCTCTTAATATACAAGTGAGGTCAATCTCAACAATCACAACACAAGAAGCATCACGGTGATAACCCGTCTGCGCCCTTACTGTGAATTCCAGGTTTATTTGAAACGTTTCAGTCCCAACCCCATTTACGATAATGGCTCAGTGGCTTACTTAGTCGTTTTAGCAACGAAGGACTTCTAATGATATTACAGACCTCGTTTATTAGCAACGAAGGACTTCTAATGATATTACTTTCGTTTATTTACTATTTAATCAGACAAATCAGTCCATCTAAGAACAGCCAAGCCCTTAAATGGTAATAGATTAAGATTTGCCCAACTTCTCCTCTCAATCCTTTTTCCAGTTTCTTCCTATATATACCTACATTTATATATAATATACTCACGACTAGATTTAAAACTTATTGATTCATCAGTCTCTATCTGAGCAAGTAGTCCACTCTAAGTATGGTTTCGAGAGACTCGACCTATACATTAGGCGATACTGAACAATTTACAACCGTTGATTATGATCGCCACGCAGCTCAGTACACCAACCAGTCTTACCAACTCCGGTGAAATCTCCGAACCATCAATACGTTCATGATTTTTATATCTAGCAGAGCGTACAGTGATTCCGATTAAGATTTCGATGGCAGTTATGACTGTCATTTTACCTCTTGTAGTAAAATATTAGATATATTGCCTAATTTTGCTTCCTGGAATGTTCTTAGTGGCTCATTTTTATATTTATATTCACAATATGGTTGCACCTTGTTTTGGTTTAAGTCACATGGATTAACAATACAGGAATAAATGGATAGCGGAACGAAAATACAGATATTTAGGTGAAGATTTTTCTAGATAGTCCCCGGACTACTATTTGACCGGACACTGAAAGTCAGTGTAACTAAGTCCATTATTTTTAGTTTCATAAATTTCTATCTTTTCAATCTGTTATGGGGTGAAAGCTTCAATCTCATGACATGAAAGATTGTTCGTTTCCTTGAATCTTGAATTGAGGTGTGTGGTAGATGTGAATATCATATCACAAATCGATTCAATTTTTGCATGCCGCCCTAATCGAGGTTCTAACCTTTACTCCTAACTACGCAGATAAGGCTAAGTATTGGCCAAATTGAGATATAGAATTTATGTTAATCGTTTATGGCAAACACATATTGTTTGTCCAAATTAACTCGTTTTAAGAATATCAGGTAATTACCAATTACCTTATATCGTTGATATAAATCTTTGTTAACGATCGTAA
The DNA here is from genome assembly GCA_963932295.1 of Tipula lateralis. Classification (NCBI taxonomy): domain Eukaryota; kingdom Metazoa; phylum Arthropoda; class Insecta; order Diptera; family Tipulidae; genus Tipula; species Tipula lateralis. The sequence continues at coordinate 190,033,323 of OZ010736.1, read as the reverse complement.
TTGAAAGTCAAAACTCTTTAAAGATTTCCACTTACTGTAAAAAGAATAAAGGCCTTTGCTGCATAATGGATTGATAACCTTCAATTTACAATCATTAATATCTAGAATGTCTGTAAGCCTATCTACAAAACTTCCAGAATAAGGTAACTTGGAGTACAGTCAATGCAGCTCGGCTACAGGGTAATGAATATTTTTTAGGAGACTAAAACTACCCTTCAATCTCGTTAGTAGTGACCTACCAATTGGCAGGCATTGGTGCATCGCCGGATCAACCGGCGATCCGGCCACATTTTAGTTTAGTTTTAAAGAATTCAGATCTTAATTGATGGTTAGTCTAGAAAAACTATATAGCTTCAATATAAATAAAAACCAAAGAAACATATTTAGACAATGGGCTACGAGCTATACTCGGAAGATAGGATCTTTCATCGAACTTTACACAAATTGTCTATATCAGAAAGAAATACTTATTCTTTTGATATCACTTCCGACAATCAAATCAGACAAATCTTATAATCTTATAAATTAGTTATAGGCATAGGGTCCGGATCCCAAACAGGCTGAATGCAAAAGTTTCAGCATCTGATTATGCTGTTAAAGTTAGACGAAAAATTCAAAAAATCGATTATGCAGTTGTGTCTTTGCTATTTCAGCCGAAAGTTAAAAATTGTATATTTTTTAATTGATTATGAACCGACAATTATTGTGCAATATTTTCCAGCCAAAAAAAATAAATGCATCCAAAATTTACCAAATTTAACGGAAAAACTTTTATATAAAAACTAAATAAAATCAACGTTTAAAATGTCATGGCTGAATGTGAGTTTATTTTAAAAATTTGGGTCAAGTTTCATGTGGGGAGTCTAAGTTCAATTAAACGAATTTTTCCGGGCTCCCCACATTAACTAGACCCCACTTTTCTTCCAGTGATTATCATTGGCAAACCGCTTAAAATAAACTGACATCCAGCCATAACACTCGAGACACAGAAAAAAATAACTATACAGAAGGGAACCTACGAACGAAAAAATTTCTGATTTTTGAAATTGTCTCTATAACAACAATTGAAAGAGAATAAAATACTGCAATGTATAGATCAAATTCTCTCTTTAAAAATTTTAATTTGTTTGTGTATATTTATTTGTTTGCTATTTCGAGAGTGTAAAATTTATTTATTAAAATGTAAACTCTCTTATTTTCTAAGATAACCCCAACCAACGAAATAACCCCAGAAAAAATTTTATTCGTATGGTTTTCTTCTGTATAGTTATTTTTTTCTGTGCTCTAGATATTGATTTTATAGAGATTTCTGAATTTGGTGGCTCAGTGGTTAAAGCTGCGGCAGTTGGAGCGGGAGGTACCGGGTTCGAATCCCAATAGGGGCAGGATGCAAAAGGGATTTTTCACCATCTGATTACGATCAGTGGTGTTAATGAACACATCTATGACCCCCTGTTGGAGTGCAGAACTCATGGACCGACCCATCTTCCATGTCAGTACTATAGGCTGGCATGGAGCTATGCAATGCGCAGATGGTTCTACGAAAATCGGAGCTATAGCCGTACGTCCTCGATTTGGCCGTTAAGGCGTAAAGTAGGACGTAAATAAGCGAACCGCGAAAGAGCTGGGAGAGCCTTGAGCCCCAAAAAAGATAGCATAGAATAAAATATTAAAAAAAAAAAAAAAAAAAAATTCTGAATTTATACATTATTTCTTACATATAAATAATTTAATTAGTTTTAATGTAAGTGTATTTCCGTTAGATTGGTAATTTTTCGAAGCAATTGATTTTTTTTTGGGCTTGAAAATGTCGGAGAAAAATTTTTGGTCGAAAATCTATCGATTTTTTTATTTTTAGGCTGGAAACTTTCGGCTAACTTTGACAGCATCATCTGATTACGATTGGTAAAGTGAATGAACACATCTATTGGAGTGTGCAGAATTCATGGACCGACCAATCTTCCATGTCAGTACGAAAGGCCGACATGCTTTGCAATGTGTGCAGATTATTCCAAGTCAATCGAACCTATATAGCCGTACGTATTCGCGATTTGACTGTAATGACTTAAAGTATAAGACGTAAATAAGTGAACTGTGAAAAAGCTGGGAGTGTCTTGAGCCCGCAAAAATATTGCAAAGATAGAACCAACAACATCTCCTATAGAAATTCATTATTTATAGGCTTAAGATAAAATAATTTAAAAATCAACAAACAACAATAAGATCTTGGATGATATAAATCGTTAGTTTCACGCAATATGGAAAGTACTTATAATTCTATAGGTTAATAATAATCATTGAAAAAAAATCTGTAAGTTACATTTTTTCCATTAGGTACAATCATCAACTGTAGCTTAGGTTTACATCAAAGTACTGGGTAAAATGCAGTAAATGACCCTAAATACGTCTCCATTGAGAACTTACGAACCATTAATACGTTTAGATGCACATTATAGGTGGTTAGTCCAATATATGTTTTGTAGTCATGAGCGATTATTAAGCCGTTCCGGTGACCCACTGTGTGCTTCCATCGACAGACACCATAACATACAGGTCTTGGAGAACTGCAACTGAGATGCATTTTATCAATTTACCTCAAAAACTGTTTCTTCCACCAGTTTATTTGATTATACGACTGGTATAATCCTGAAAAAAATTCTCTTTCAAATTTTTAAGACCGAGACAAACACTTTAAACCTTTATTTAACAAAAGAGAGTTTATGGTTCAATTCAAACGCCTATGGCGTAAAAAATACTTTTAATTTTTGTTTCGCGAAGATGTAAAGTGTAAATTTTAGAAAATATATAAGCTTTTAATTGGATTCTAATTTAGACATTTAAATGTCTAACCAAGATCCAATCTAAAATGAAATGCAAACGGAAAAGACAGAAACCCACAGAACATTTTAAGAAAAACATTTAATTCAAATTTAAATACATTTAACTTGCATTTGGAAATAAAAATAAAAATAATAATAATAATAAAAAATCAACCCTCCTTATAAGTATATGTATGTCTATAGTACTCTTATATTTACATTTCTTAAATTATGATGCTCCGTTCTATTTAGTATTTAGGCCCTTCACCAACAAAAGGGAAATCTAAAAAAGCAATAAAATGTTCAAAATGGTTTTTTATTTTCAAGAAAAGTGAATTACGGTGCGAAACTGATTTTATTATTATTTCTACTTGTTTTTATGTGGTTTTCCCATTTTATTTCCTATTATTTTTCCGAAATGAAAATTTATTTACATTTTACGAGGAAAATTAGATTATGAATCGTTTAAAATATATCGAGTTTGATGATATGGAAGTGAATAATGCCGCTCTAGTATATACAGAGATCTTTTCGTAATCTCGCACTTTCGTTGTGGTTTTAACGTGCGGTTATAAACGATTTGCGGTCGTTACGTAATCAAGTCGTGTAAACGATGCCAATGATAGTTAATCTCCCATAGGTAGTGATTCATATTCCGCAAAACACATAAAAAGGATTCTATAGTTTTGTTCACAGTTTCGTTTTGGGACTTAACTAAATCTTATATACAGGCAGATACACATAATTATATATTTCGAAATGAAGAAAATTTCATTTAATTTTCACTGTTAAACACGTTTTTTGTTTTTGTTACAATATTTTATAACAACTTTAATTTTACCTATGTACGTACTACGAGTAAGTCTTAATTAACAAAAATAATATGATAAAGCAAAGCATTAAACTCATAAATCAGTCTAGAAATAAGAAATATATAAGAATGAAATAAAAAAGTGCAGTAGATTTTGTGTTTATCTGTAAATTGTCCTCAAGATGATGGGCATCAAATGCAGTTGATAAAACATAAGCTTTTAAGTATGCTTTTGTTAGGTGCTTGCATGTCTCGTCAAATTTTATCGCATGCACATTGAAACCTTTCTTACCCCAATATAAAGAGACCAATAGAATACAGCTGTTAAAGAACACATCATCAGATACAACTCAGTCATACCTGAGTTCAACAACGCAAGTTAAAAGTATATTTTCAGAATTTAATAATTTCCATTCGGTTGTTAAACTGCCGACTGACACTGAACTATACATAGTGTTTGAATTCATTAGATGCCATGTTACAGATAAAGTTAGGTTTTATACTTCCGTTTCTCTATTCAAAAAATTGCGTAAGTTTTCATTTATTCACCATTCGAATTTCCTGTTTGAAATATGGTCCAGTTTATAAGATAACTAAAGTCCAGCGCATGTAACCAATTATTTACTGTGTTTGAAATTTAAATTTGAATTTAACACCCAGGAAGCCGGGTTCAGTGTAACCGCTAAAAAAGTAATTTTTCATCATTCGATTACAATTGATGATGTGGCAGTATATGAGGCTTTTGCGTCAGGAGGGTCTTTAGTAATACTTCCTCACAAGTAAAAAAAGCTTAACTGTATTCTGATACCAAGAATTTCTTTAAATAATATCGTCTTCACCACTCAGCTGAAGACATCTATACCACCAGAATGAGAGTATACTGCGGTATGAAATACTATAAGAAAACCTAACGTGGAGCCAACATTGATTGAGAGCATTGTGAATCAGATATGGTATAGTTGCGTATTAATTTTTGAAACACGACAGCAGTAAGGTACGAAGTTACCCGAACCACACCTTTGAGACTAATAACAATGGGACGTAATTAAAACAGTGGTAACTGATGCATCAATGTCCACCATAGGCCGTTGTTTATATTACATATATCGAGCAATATCGATTCCTACACTACTGCCTCTTATATACGAGCAACAGGCTCACAACATCTAAAAGTCGGGCCTAAGAGATATATATCGATACATAAGAGAAATAGCTACAGAGTTCTATACACGTAGTAGCACTGTTTGCAATAAAATAGAATAGTTAAAAATGGACACC